>PVIC010031909.1:0-21016 GCA_004025085.1 Thryonomys swinderianus | reverse complement strand
GGGCGCGTGTTTGCAGTTTGTGGTGATGACTTTGAAATGATTCCAGCCGATGATGCCAGCGCTGGTTTTCTCCGTGGCCCTTGGCTGCTTTGCTGTAGCCCTGGAGTGGTTCTGAGTGCGGCCTAAGATTGGAATTTTGAGTATGAAGAAAAGAGAGGAAGACAAGTATGTTAAAGGCACTTCCAGGGAATGATAATGAACATGAAGAGGTTAAAAACCTAAACCTTCGGGCCGGAGGGTTAGCTCAGTGGTTCCGGCGCCTGCCTTGCAAGCGTAAGGACCTGAGTTCGATCCCCGGTTACCACATATAATGCTGGGCGTGGAGGCTCACGCCTGTAATCCCAGCACTTGGGAGGCAGAGACAGGAGGATTGCTGAGTTCGCGGCGGCTCGCCTGGGCACCATAGTGAGCTCAAGGCCAGCCTGAACTACAAAGCAAGACCCTGTCTCCAAAAAGCAAAAAAAAAAAAAAAAAAAAAAAAACCTAAACCTTCTTTTATGAGATAAAACAATAGTGTAATGCACTGGTAAGGATTTCATTTATACAGCATGCTTAGAACGGATGGTGCCTAGTCTGTGGTAAATGTCCACTGTGTGCCCATTATTGTTGGTGTTACTGCCATCATCTTTCTTGAATGATAGAAGCAGCCTCTTCACTGATCCTTTCATCTTATTATATATAACTGAAGCCCAGGTGCCCTTTTTGGAATGTACACGTCTTAAATGACTCCTGCAGCTCTTTGGATAAAGACCTGAGTCCAAAATTTGTCCTCCAGAAGGTCGCATGGCATGACCTTCACTTCCTCTCTTGCTTCTTACTTGGTACTTCTGCTTGATCTCAGTGTTTTGATAGCCCAGATCTACTTTTGGCTTCTCAATCTTGCTCACTCTTGTACCCAGAACATTCTATTAGGGAGCCTTCTGGGGCCTCCCTGAGCGAGTTAATTTCTATTAAATTGTATTTCATATAATTTATACTTAGTAATAGGATTCTTTTTTTCTGTTGTAGTATGCTGTAAATGTTAGGAGGATAAAATCTGTCACTGCTTCATCCCAGTGCTCACTTCAGAGCGTGGTGCTTTATGGGTAGTCAGTTACATGAGGGCTTGTGGGAGAGCTGCAGTACAGGACTGGTTTTCCTGAGATAAGATTTGAGAGAGAGTAGACTAGAGAGGAGAAAGCAGAATTTAGATCAGAAATACCTGGGGGGAATCCCTTTCACCACTTATCAGCAATGTGACTTTGTTTTTCTTCTTCTTTGTAAAATAAACAGTTTATCTGATGAGAGTTACTATGAGAATTAATAGGTAATGAAAGCTGTTTGGTTTCTTCTTAGTGTAGATGTTGTGACTTGCTATTTAGCTACACTCACCATATACGCTGTACTACTTATTGCCAGTGAGTTGAAAATCTTAATTTTACACTCGGAGAAGTTAAAGGGATCAGCATATTGTTTTGATTCAGCCAGTTTCCTTAAAGCAGGTGAATAAGTAACAATTTTAGACATGCATTTCTATTACTGATCCTCATAAACAGGGACTAATTGCAAAGAAACCAGTGTAGCTGCATTGAGTGTCTTGTTAGAAGAGGAAAGGGCAGAGCTAGATGGTGGTTCTTTGAGTGCCAGTTTTCAAATACATTCATAGATACACTGATCTCAAGTTACTGTTAACAATTGTTTACTAATAAATGCTTCTCTTGGGTGCAGAAAAGTTCTTAAATCTTTTCTTTCTAATGCCAATCTTGTGTATATTCTTGGTTCTTTGCTAAGGTGAAAAAGAGCCTAATGTACAGAGATGAGACTGCTGGGTTCTAGCCCTGTACCTCTTACTGTTTTCAAAAAGGGTCAC
Organism: Thryonomys swinderianus; assembly: GCA_004025085.1. NCBI lineage: Eukaryota > Metazoa > Chordata > Mammalia > Rodentia > Thryonomyidae > Thryonomys > Thryonomys swinderianus. Next base: position 19,167 of record PVIC010031909.1, on the reverse strand, counting down.
AAGTTTCATGATCTATTTGCATAGTTGTCATATCAGGGCTAAGCATATCTGCCTTCTCAAAGGTTATATAGATAAAGAAGTTATCCTGGGAGAATTAGAAGCACTTTCATATGGAAAAACATTATTTTATCGCCTCTCCATTAGAAAATATTGAAATATCTGTTATACGATTTAAAAATTAATGATGACTTCTAAAAATTTCTTTGAGACAAAGCCTCACTATGGAGCTCAGGCTGGGCTTGAACTTGTGGGACCCAAGCTTCCCTCACACTTGTGATCCTTCTGCCTCTAAGTGCTGAGATTACACACGTGTGTTACCATGTCTTTCAAAATTTTGAGTGATTGTATAATATTGAGATAGTGTGATGAATCAAGTGGACATGTCTAAAGTTTACTGTTCTTTCCCTTCATTTGGGCCATATTTTCTTTTGCTTTACTGAGTTTAGTTATAATAATTTTGTGGTCTTCTTGAGTTTACCTTCTGCTCATTGTCTTTTCCTTTGAGGATGGCTTCAATTTCACTAGTTTTAATGTCATTTGGAATGATTATATCCTGGACATTGCAAATGTTATGTTTTGAAGACTTAGGCTCTTAGACTTAAAAACTTCAAATTCTGTCACACCTCTAGTAACTGTCAGCTCAAATCTTAGTCCAGCTCTTTTGTCTTTTAACTGAGGTTTTTTTTTTTTTTGAGACAGGGTCTCGCTTTGTAGTTCGGGCTGGCTCTGAGCTCACTATGTAGCCTAGGCAAGCTTCGAACTCAACAATCCTCCTGTCTCTGCCTCCTGAGTGCTGGGATGACAGGCGTGAGCCATCACGCCTGACTAACTGAGGTTTTTGAGTTTTGCCTTGTACACGCATGGTTCAAAGTTTAGGCAGAGACTGGGCAGAATTTGCACACAGGACCTGGGATTCCCCTTTTCTGGTTTTTGTCTTGTTTCCCACTATCTGTGGCTGTATTAGGCTCTACTTTCTAGTTCCTTAGGACAGAAAGTCTTAAGATTTTTTTAAACTGGAAAGTCTACTGGATTTCTCTTGGGCTATAGCTCCCAAAATGGAGAATTGTTCCATGCCAGTCCTTTCTTCCAGTTTTCAAATGTTTTCCAAAAATCTACCAGCTTTTTATTCACTTCAGATGGTTGTATTTTGTATTTTATCCCCTCGGTTTATAGTTATCTGTGGGAGGATTGTTCTGGGAGCAGAATTCCCTGGTAGTGCTTTGCTTCATTGTAGAAGTATTTTGGGAGTAAAGGTACTCAAAGTCCATTTTCACTTTAGTTTGTTTGTAACTCAAGACAAGTTTCTTCTCCTCTCTGGGACATACATGGGTCCCAGGGAAATGCAGTTGGTGGCCTCTGCATGATCTGTAAGGATTCTTCCATCTGTGCTTTTCAACACAGACATGTACAAGTGTGCACTAGTGTCACCACCCGCAGTGACGGCACAGCTGAGGAGAATGACGGGTGGGGGGGCCCCTGTCAGGTAGAAAGTTCTCTGAAAGAGCCGCACTGAAGAGTTTGGCACCACAGTTACCACACTGAGGACAGGAGAAGTAAATGACATGCAGAGGCGAAGAAAAGTCACACACTACTTGCTTTTACTTCTTAGAAATGAGAGAATGTAGACTGTTGAAAACAAATCAGGATCATCTGGAGTTCCTGTTTATTTGGCTTTTGGCAGTGCATTCCATCCTGTTTTGAAGAGACAACGCACACGCGCGCGTGCGTCTTTGTAACTTGACAGCGAGTTTGGCAGGGTGTTGGGTACTGGGCAGTGCAGTTCGGTCATTGTTAGGGCTGTAAAGACTGCAGTGGAGAAAGACCAGATTTTTTTTAAAGCAAAATTTACTAATGCCTATGACATCCAGGGGTATTAGATTCCCAAATTTTTCTAGCTAGAGTTGAGAGGTTCTAGGCTATGCAGAGGTAGAAGGGGTGTGTGTGTGTGTGTGTGTGTGTGTGTGTGTTTAAGGTAGGTGGGGAAAGACAGATGGCAATAAGGGTAGGACAGAAGGTCTGTGGGCTTGTCCTGAAGCTGTTTGAATAGCAATGGGGGGGGGTTAAGCTTTTTTTTTTTTTTTTGAGACAGGGTCTCATTTTGTAGTTCAGGCTGGCTCTGAGCTCACTGTGTAGCCCAGGCAAGCCTGGAACTCAGCAGTCCTCCTGTCTTTGCCTCCCGAGTGCTGGGATGACAGGTGTGAGCCACCACGCCTGGCTAAAGCATTTTTTTCTATCACCCAAGCTAGCCTTTGGGTGCTTCCCTTTGTATACATTTAAAAAAATGCTTTTCTAGCTATTTCTACTGCTTATTAATAAATATTTTCTCTTCAGGTCTTAATGAACTTAAGGCTCCAGTTACTCCTTTTGCTCTCATCTTTTAAACAGTTTGAAAAGCATCTTCTTCATCTTAATCCTACCCTTCCAGTTTTCCAGGAGGGCAGAGACAGGGATGGATTCTATCTGTGTATGTACGACTTGAGGGTGTGGGAATCAGGTAAAGGGGCCAAGAACCCGAAGGTGGTCAGAGGTGATGGGTATAGGGAGTGATAGGCAGTTGGGATGAAAGGAAGGGGATAATTGAGTGTGTGACCATGTGCATTGGCTTTAGGTCACCACTATTTAGAAACTACTCTGCGTTCTTCCTGAAGATCAGGACAGACAGAAGATTTGACCAAGATCTCCCACTCCTGGTAGCTCTTCCATAATGTCCACAGCGGTAAGACTCAGTATGTTGCCTGCCTTTCAGCTCTTTGGTAGGAGGCTGCTCTTTATAAAACTGGAGGGAGCTGTGCTGACAGAGAAGCGGTTTGAGTTCTGACCTTGAGTAGTTTAGGCCCTTTGGGGAACTGAGTCAAAAAGGCAATGAAATGACGGGTTTAAATCCTGACTGCTAAGCAAGCTGAAAGACCTTAGACAAGTCACTTGTCTTCTTGAAATTTAGATTCTTTGTCCATGAGATAGGAATAACAACATCATATTATTGCCCCCAGAACGTGGTAGATAATCTACTGATATTTGTTATTTTTTTCTTACCCATCCTTCCAGAACCTCTTATTTTTAAGTAGAGTCTTGGCTTTACCCACAAGTAATTGTGTGACTCACTCTTTCCAAGTTTCATTTTCCTTCCTTATAACAAGGGCATTTAACTAGTTGATTTCTGAGATGCTTCTGAGCTTTTATATTTAGTGTAGGGAAAGAGAAGTCATCCCTGAGTTACTATCTGTCAGAAAAAGGGAGGTCTCTTGGAACCAGCCTCCCTGCCCTGAAGGATACAGCCAGCGTCCTTCAGCGTCAGAATGTGGATTCCACTCTCGCCTTCTTTTGTCTTTGCCAACACTGCACTGTATGTGAAGGCCTTTGGGTCAGCTTCGCCTTGATATGACTCATGCTTTACCTATGTCTTCTTTTCTTTTATATTCTATCCAGGTCAAGAGGCAACTGGTATTGAAAGATAGTTTCCAAGACAGCAAACATTGGAGGAGCAGCCAGAAGTATTGACTGAAAGCTTAAATTACCTAAATGGTAAGTATGTTTCACAGTAAAGTCTGGGCATTATTAACAGCACTGGGTGATTTTTGAAGCCTTTATAATATTACACCTCTGTACTAGGCTAAGTGTTCTTTTGCTTGTCAACTTATTTTCTTCTCTTAAGCTGTCAACCTGATGAGGGTAAAAATCCTTGTGTGAACTCAGTGACCTGAAGAAGCAGGCTCAAATTACCATTTATTGACTCTTTACTGTATGCCAGCCACAGCCCTGTTTGACATTATCTCCCTTAACATGTATTCTATGCCTTGAAGTGACTGCTCTTACCATTATCATAAGGGCATGAGCTTGACAGCTAATATAACTTCTCCAGGTTCATACAGGTAGTAAGTGATTCAACTGGGTTTTAGACCTGGATTCTTTTCATTATACTATAATGTGTCCTTTTGAAAAACTTTTTAAAAATTGAGATAATCAGCGACTTTAAAAAGAAAATTACAAAAGGGCTGATGCACTTCAGCTCAGTGGCACTGTAGCTGCCTCACAAGCGGAAGGTCCTGAGCTTGATCCCCAGTACTGGGGGCGGGGCATACAGCAAAATAAAACAGATTAAAGAAGGTTAACCACCTTTTCCCAGCCTTTTCAGCATTTGGCATGCCAATACCTGCTTTTTTGAGGGGGGAGGGTTTTGGGGGGTTGGTACTGGAAATTAAACCCAGGGCTTTTACACTGAGCTCCATCCCCAGCCCTTTATATTGTTGTTGTGTTCAATTTTGAGACAGGGTCTTGCTAAATTACTAAGTTTCCCAAACTGCACATGAACTTGTAATCTTCCCACCTCAACCTGCCAGAGCGCTGTGATTATAGACGTGTGTCACTGTGCCCTCCTGTGCCAGTGCTGTATTTGCTGGTATTGATGGAGGCAGTGGAAAAACCCCAGCAAAGAAGTGAGAGAGAAAGAGAGAGGAGAGGCCAAGCAGTGAGTGGCCAAGGGACCAGCCAAGGAACTTTGTGGTCTTGGTTGCCACTGGTAGCTAGGTCATTGTTGGGGAAACGGTCTGGTTCAGGCCCTTATTTCTTGCCTTGAATGTTACATAGCACTCTAGCTTATCCTGTTAGCTTATGAAATCTTGGGCTTTGTGGGGAAATAGAGCAATACGAAACCCAAGAAAGAGTCTGGGAAGTGAGTTCTAGTTACAGGATTGATTAGACATAGGAGGGGACTCTAAATTTGAAACAGGATCTGGCTAAACTGCCCAGGCTGGCCTCAGCCTTATGATTGTCCTTCCTCAGACATGCACTACCATGCCGGGTGTAGAAAAAGAATCTGAAAAAGACTTTTCACTCGCATGTCCTTCTCTTAGGACACAGGGATAGTAGAGAACTTTGCCTAAGAAGGAACCATCAAGGCAAATTTACTAAGAATTTTTGTCCTCTTTTTCCTATAGCATTTTTCTACATTGTTATGAAATTCTGATTGTATAGATGGCAGTAAATATTTGGTCTCTTTATTGGAGCCTAGTGCTTTTTAGTTTACTTGGTGAAATTCTGGGGGAAAATAATTATTTTCATCAACAAAACTTATACATGCCTATTTATATATGTAAAATCTTGTGTGCATGGAGGCTGTATTCTGATGATAAAAACTGAACACTGTCTGCGCATACCTAGCACAGTCCTTCGTGCTCAGTATACATTAAAATAGAAAAATCCTTGCCTGTAGGAACTGTATGCCAATGGGCAGAAACAGATGAAAAAAATGAGTAACTAGATGTAAATATGGAAATGGGTAATTGACCTCCAGATGATACTTACTAAGCAGAACAGGGGAGGGTAAAGTTGGTACAGAGTGATGGGAGAGCTGAGGAGTTGCTGCTTTATAGAAGGCGGCCAGGGAAGGCCTCTGAGAAGGTGATTTTTTTTTTTTTTTTGAGACAGGGTCTTGCTTTGTAGTTCAGGCTGGCCCTGAGCTCACTATGTAGTCCAGGCAAGCCTCGAACTCAGCAATCCTCCTGCCTCTGCCTCCCGAATGCTGGGATTTCAGGCGTGAGCCACCACACCTGGCACTGTGGTATGTGGTATGCGGTATTGATTGCTGGTGGGCGTGAGTCTCCACACCCAGCATTGTATGTGGTTACTGGGGATCGAACTCAGGACCTTGAGCTTGCAAGGCAGGCGCCAGAACCACTGAGCTAACCCTCCGGCCCAGGTTTTTCTGTTTTTGAGACAGTCTCGCTTTGTAGTTCAAGCTGGCCCTGAGCTCACTATGTAGCCCAGGCTGACCTCGAATTCATAGCAGTCCTCCTGCCTCTGCCTCCTGAGTGCTGGGATTATAGGCATGAGCCACCACGCCCAGCATTGTGGTATGTGGTATGTGGTATTGGGGATTGAACTCAGGACCTTGCACTTGGGAGGCAGACACTGGAACAACTGAGCCAAATCCCCTGTCCCTGACTTAGGATTTTGAAGGCTTACTCTGGTTGGCATGCGAATATAGACTGAGGAAGGGGGAGAGAGAGAGAGAGAGAGAGAGAGAGTATGTGTGTGCGTGTGTGTGTTGGGGTACTGTTTGGACTAGGGTATTGGTTGTGAGTAGCTAGACAGTAATGAGTTGAAGACATTATTTGAAGGCAGAGTCAAAGTCTGACTCCCCTAATAAATACGTTGAGTTATCTGGAGTTAACCTCTGGATCAGGCAGGTTTGAGGGTGTTGTTGGAAACTTACCAGTGATCCCTGGTAAAATTTTAAAATTTATTGGGCAAAGATGAAAACAGGGTGATTCTTAGAAGGTGGCTTATATTCACTATGTTGTGCTAACTGGTAATAATTCTTCTTTTCTTTAAGCTTTGCTATAATTTTATTTGAACTCTAAAATTAGTACAAATTCATTATAGAAATATTGAACAGTAAGAGACAAGCAAGACAAAATTATACTATCCAGAGAGAATTAGCATCTCTATCTGAGTGTGTATCTATCAGTGGCTCGGGTCGTTTCATTTTTGCAGTTTCTTAGGCTGGAGGATCAGATGTATTGTATACAACTAAAGGACTTAAGTGATAAAATTAGGTGTTTCACGTTTTCTTTTGTGATCGCAACACCAAGTGTTGATGTGGCTTTGGAGCTGATTGAACCCTGCACGAAGGTCTCCCGGGTACGTGCTGTTGGGCCCGGCAGGAGCTGGGCGCGTAAGTTCTTCCTGTGTTTCGCAGGGTTCCTTCTTCACTGCTCGAGCTTGGCCACCTCAGCTTCCCTGCGGGACTCCCAGACACGCCCGGTGACACTCAGGTCTTGGGGATTTTGCGTCCACTACGCCCTCTGCCTTCCTTGTGGTTCTCCCGGGTGTTCCCCTGGCTGTCTTTCTCACTTGTTTTAGATTCTTAGCTTAAAATAGGTCTTTATCAAGAAAAGTTATTTTTAGTGACATTCTTTAGCCATTTCAATATCAACTTAGGTGAAGATAGAGAAAAGACAAACCTATTGGATTTTAAGTAATGAATGTGAGCTTGATAGTGTATAGAATATTTAGGGTAATGGATTGAAATAAGTTGAATATAGAAAATAAATAACAATTTAAGTTAAAGCTTATGGCATTTAATGTGGACCAGGTATTTGTCTCAGCACTTGTATGTGCTTACCATAACCCTATAAAACATGGGTGGACGTAGAGAAGTCAGTGACTTAGATGGGGTCCCCCAGCTAGGAAGTTAGTAAGGTCAAGCTTTGAGTTTAGGCTGTCTGGCTCCCCAGTCTGTAATAATGTTTCACACTCATACCATTCTCCCTGCAAAAGAAATAATAAATTAAGCCATACACTTAGATTATTAAAATTAATTAGATTTAACAGTTTATTCAATAAAACCAATACAAACCTACAAAATTGGTCATGAGGCAGCCAGATTAGCTTATGAATTCTTGGGTTGTGTTATTGGATGTGGACGGACAGGGCATCTTTCAAGATAGGCGCAGTGCCACTTGAGCTAAATCTTCGGCCCCCGGGGCATTACAGCTCATCACTATTGTCCTGATTCAGGCCCTTATTTCATTTCTTGCCTTGACTGTTATATAGCACCCTAACTTACCCTATCAGAATGGCCTTTCAAAAGCATAGTTCTGATTATATTAGTTTCTCCTTTAAGCCCCTTTGTCTAAAACAGGCTGCAGATTGGCCTTCTCAAATGCCCTTGAAGGTGTAATAGTGTGTGTTTTGGAGGTCTGTAGTAATTTTTAAATTTTTTTCTTTTCACTTGAATTTGTTTGCTACATTTAAGAAATTTCATATAAAACCAGTGCCTGATCTCTCCCATCTAAGCTATTGTCCTGTTAGGGTCTTAGTACTTATTTACACAAAAGGCCTGATCTTTGATGTTTGCGATTGCAGCATTTGGCATAAAAGCTGAGTGTATTTCCTAGAAGGGGAAGTAGTGCCCTGATGTGAAGATGCTCTCACAGGTGTAGTTGGCCTATATAGGATACAGTCAAACTATTACTTTCATTTATTTACCAAACATTTATAAGGTTTCCACATTGCCTCCCCACTGTATTCCCATGCCCAGGACAGAAAAAGAACTTACACAGCCTCTGGTCTCAGAGCTTGGAGCTCAGAGCCCAGAAGAGGACCACACATATATAAGTAAGTGTCCTGGGCGCAGTACTAAAAGCATCTAGACAACTCAGCACAGTGCTTTTCTGTGCGGAAGTCTGAACGACTTCAGAGAGCAGATGGAGTGTTAAAAGATGTTCACCCTAAGAATGGTGCAGCAGAGGACCCAAAGGATGGAGAAGGAAGGAAGGGAAGGGAACTCTGAGTGCCCCTCAGACATGACAACCTTAGCTCGTGCGGCTGCTCTGAGATTTCAAGGGCTCCAAATCGGTCATTCAAACCTGATCCGTTACTTTGCCTTCCCTTTGTGCCTTGCTTGTTAGCAAGGCAGAATTAGCTGCCCCAATACAGTGTTGTTTGTTTATCCTTACCTCATATAAAGTTATTTTATACTTTTTATATACCAGACACTGTTTAAGGTGCTGGGGATATGGCATTAAAAATAACTATAAACAGGGGCCGGAGGGTTAGCTCAGTGGTTCCGGCGCCTGCCTTGCAAGCGCAAGGACCTGAGTTCGATCCCCGGTAACCACATACAATGCTGCGCGTGGAGACACGCCCACCAACAATCAACACCGCATACCACAGTGCCGGACGTGGTGGCTCACGCCTGTCATCCCAGCACTCGGGAGGCAGAGACAGGAGGATTGCTGAGTTCGTGGCTTGCCTGGGCTCCATAGTGAGCTCAGGGCCAGCCTGAACTACAAAGCGAGACCCTGTCTCAAAAAAAACTATAAACACGAAAAAACCATGTTTCTGACCTCATGCATCTCACATTCTGGTAAAAAATCAGATAGTAAACAAATCACAGTCAGGTGGTTAAAGAAGGAAGAGTACTCTACGTTAGAGCTATCCAAAGACGGAATGAGTTCTTTTGGGGCACAGGGGAAAATGAGTGTTTCTCCTGTCATTAGAAGTCTTTGACTAAGAGTTGAATGACTACTTGGTAGACAACTTCTGCGTTAAGTGGGAGATTGGGTCAGATGACTTTGAAATCCTTTCCATATTGAATAGCTGAATGCCTTTTGTACTACTAATTCTGAGGTTTGCATGTTTAAAAGATATGTATTTGTGGTTCTGGGAAACATCCCCAAAGCCCAGCAATTAAATAACAACACTTAAGAGGTGATGGTGAGATAGAAGTGATCAGCAGGAAGTGACTGAAAGACAGTGCTCTGTTGTCCTGTAGATCAGAAGATGGTAAGCTCCGGCCTGCTGTCCCCCTGCCTGATTTTATAAATAAAGTTTGCTGAAACATAGCCAAGGTCATTCACTTACATACAGTGTGTGGCTGTAATATCAGAATTGAATTATCGAGACAAGACCTTAGATTCTATGAAGGCTAATAATATCTACTCTGAAACCCTGCACACTTAGATATCAAATGGTAAATAAAAAGTTTGCTGACCCCTACTCTTAAGTGAACGACTTGGGAAGAGGAAGTGAATCATGGCCGCTGTGTTGGGAAAAGAGGCAGGGCAGGCTGGTGATGTTCTGTTTCTAACCTTTTTGATCTGACAGGCCAGGAAGAAGAGTGAGTCTTCAGACTGCTGGACAGGGGCACTTAGAAGCCGATTCAAGAACTTGGGCAGAAATAAGCCCAAAATGAGAGGCATCTGCCCAAAATGAGAGGCAGTTTTTATCTTTCTGATGTACATTGGAACTGAAGTAGTCACGATACAGGAGAGGCTGGCACTAAATGATGGAACTGTCCTCTTTCTTTACTTTTCTGCGATCTCTCTCTCTCTCTCTTTCGGTCTCTTCCTTTCTTGTAGCAGTATTGCTAAAAGAAAGGCTGTGTGATTTTCTAAGTTTTATCAGAAACAGTTTGCTTTTCAGACGGTGTCCTCAAAGAGTCTCTTCTGAGCATCTAGTGCGCTCGTATCTGATAGAATGTGCTACACAAAACGAAGGCATGTGAGAAGCAGAGAGCGGAAGGCCACATCCTGGCTAGGGAAGTCAGTGTTCTGTAATAGTACATCTTTCTGGTTCCTTAAAGGCAAGAGATGATAGGTCTTGCTTTTCTCATTCTGGTATTGAACAAAATTCTGGTTGCATGATAAATGTTCATAAATTTCTGTTAAATAATGAATCTTGCCACAAGATGAAGGCGGTGGTAGAAGAGGAGTCTCCCTCCCCTTCGTGGATGGCCCGGAGAAAGCATTTCTTTCTTAGGCTCACTTAGGCTGAGTCAGAGATAAGTGACATCCTAATCCTTTTTTTGGGATCCATTTCCTTTTTTACCTTGGGTAGCAAGGATGATCTTAGTGAGTTGTTATTTAGGGAGATTCCCAGTGGTGAAACTTTAGGACAGCCTCATCTGTAATTGTTGTTCTGAATTAGACAAGCCCAAGAATTATACCACTGTTTTATCGATTTTGGTTTTCCTTTTTTTTTTTTTGAGACAGGGTCTCGCTTTGTAGTTCGGGCTGGCCCTGAGCTCACTATGTAGCCCAGGCAAGCTTCGAACTCAGCAATCCTCCTGTCTCTGCCCCCTGAGTGCTGGGATGACAGGCGTGAGCCACCACGCCTGGCACTGTGTATGTGGTATTGATGGCTGGTGGGTGTGAGTCACCACGCCCAGCATTGTATGTGGTTTCCAGGGATCGAACTCAGGACCTTGCGCTTGGGAGGCAGGCGCCGGAACCTCTGAGCTAACCCTCCAGTCCTTGATTTTGGTTTTTCGAAGAGCATTTGTTGACTTTATCACACACACCATTTCTGGGAGGAGATAGGTTGATTATTTTTTATTCAGGGGAAGGAGCTGCGGCAAAGAGAAGGTTGTGATTTGACCAAACATCATAGCATTTGTAAAGGAATATGAATTTTGAAACTAGAGCTGGATTCATCATCAGGATATTCGTACAAAGTGTGTGCCTGCTCAGGTTTGTGAGTCTTACTCAGACTGAATAAAGGCCATTCAAAGTGACATCGGTGCACTGCCTTCTGCTAGGCACTGAACATGTCCACGGACCATCATACTGTCATTGTATGATGTGAATTCTCAGGGAGAAAATATGTTTAAGAACACGTAACAATGTACCAGGACTCGTGAAGAGAACAGGTGTTGCGAGGTGTTACTGCATCGTGTGGAGTGTGGTTGTGCTCAGTGTACAGTTCTGCCTGTCTGTTTGTGCTCAGAATTCCTCACTTCGTAAAGGTCTTTCCGGAGTGTACAAGGAGATAGATGATTTTGTATAAAGGGAAGAATGGTGGGTAGAAAGCCAGGAGACTGAAGTCTAGGCTTTGCTAAACTGCTGGGGACATCAGATTATTTATCTCTGAGCTTGTTTCTTCATTTGTAAAATAAGAGGATTGGGCCAAATAAGTGGTTTAATTTTAAATAAAAGATACAGATTTTTTTTTTAATATGAAAGAAGCCAAAATCAGTTGCTTTGGCTGATTAAGAAAGAGCCTGGAGCTCTGCCGACTTTCTCGCCTGCTCTCTTTCCCCTAAATGACTCCTGATGGAATTTATGGAGTCCAGTTTGAAAACCTTTGCTTCTGGAATCCCATTCTGAGGGGTGGAGGAAAACCCCAAACGATCTACTGCTTGGCCCAGTAACGATAGCCGGCCGGCCTGTGAATGGTGTGATTTTAGTATTCATGTCCCATTTCCGTGGCTCAGACCTGTGAACTGTGAGGAGACATCGTTCAGCGGCCGGGAGTCCTGTGGCCGACGTGCGAGTGCTGCAGGCCTGGATGAGGCCTTTCAGGACGTCCCACGGGACCAGTGCCTGCGCTGCCCATGTCCACTCTTGCTGGCTGTTTCCTGCCTGGTAATCCGTAAATAGTTTCTTGGTATAATTTTTCATATTTTTGTTAATAATGGCCAGTATCAAAAGATGAACTAGCTGTTTGATAATTAGGAAGCTCATTCAGCCACCAGATTTAAAGTGCATATTAGGTACCACACTGCTTGCTGGGTACTGGAAGTACAGTGGTAAATAAGAAAGCAACAAGTTGGGGAGATAAAGTAAATAAACTTTAGTATGATAAGCAGTTCAGTGAAGCAATCAATACTAAGAGCAAGACAGGCCATGACCTGGTGGGGCTTTAGGAAGGCGGTGCACCAGCAGCTTCCAGGAAGTTGGGTCGAAAGGAGATCTGAAGAGAGGAGGAGGAGGAGGAGCAGGGGGAGGGGGAGGGGGAGTCCAGCCTGCAGCTCAAGTGGGAGAGCCCAAGAGGGCTGAGCTGATGCGTAGTTCGAAGACCTCGTGGGGCGGGTAGGCAGGCAGAGGCCTACGGGCTCAGTGCCATATTAGGGAATTTGGACTTTATCCTGAGAGTAATAAAGACCGTCCAGGCCTAAGTAGCGTGGTGACTGTGAACCACCTGGCTTCTCGTCAGTGTTGTAAGTGCTGCGTATTTACAGGCCTCAGCTTCTTCATTCCTTGTTCTGTACCGGATTCTTATGACTCAGAACCTTGAACTGAATACTGTGTTCCACATTGGCACTAAAACCAAATCAATAAATTCCTGGACTTTTCTAATTCAAATGATAATTATAGATGGGGCTGTGCTACAGCTTAACATTTATTTCTTCCTTTTAAAGGAGGGATCTGTTAATGAAAACTGGCATAACTGCTACAGATAAGGCTGCGAGGGAATACCGCAGTGTGAGTCAGAGAGGTTGGGTGGTTTTTTGTTTTAATTTTTTTTTTTTTTTGAGACAGGGTCTCGCTTTGTAGTTCAGGCTGGCCCTGAGCTCACTATGTAGCCCAGGCAAGCCTCGAACTCAGCAGTCCTCCTGCCTTTGCCTCCCAAGTGCTGGGATTGCAGGTGTGAGCCACGACGCCTGGCATTGTTGTATGTGGTATTGTTGTATGTAGTTACCAGGAATCGAACCAGGGACCTTTTGCTTGCTAGGCAGGCACCGGAACCATTGAGCTAAATCTCCGGTCCCCTGGGTGGTTTTGAGATAGGCTCTTGCTGTGTTGCCCAAAATGGCCTCAACGCCCTAGACACAATCAGCTGTCCTGCCTCAGCCTCCCCAAGTGGCTTGGACTGCAGGCACAGACAGACGCAGTGCCCACGGGGTTTTTGTTTTGTTTGAGTAGCTTCATGGAGATAGAATCTATGTATAATGAAGTTCATCTGAAGTGTACAGTTTAATGGTTTTAAGCATATTTTTTAAAGAGACACTGTTTTAGAGCTTTTGTAGATGAATGGATATTTGTGTTCCAATAACTGCTGTACCAATACAGGGCATTTATATCTACTCATTCAAAACTGGCTTATGACCTATACTAGATTCAATACCCACCCATCCACCCTCTGAATAAGTTGGTAAGGTCTGCTGTGCTGCTAGACAAAAGGCCCACGGCGAGAGTTTCATATGTGGGACTCAAGTAGGGGATGTGGATAAGGTTAAAAAAGTTCCTCCTCTCTCATAAAAATGTCTAAACATTGGGGTCCCCCTGCATGTTTTGGAAAAGGCTGGGAAATGATAGGAGAAAGGCTAAAATAAGCACAAATGAGAAACATACACTGAGAAAGGCAGAGTGGTAGGTAGAAAATAATTGTGGAGGGCAAGGCTTCAGAGTCCAAGGGAGCCTGGCGTTTGCAATGCCTGCAAGCCTGGCTGCTCTGTGCGAGCTGGACGTGGGCTCCCCCTGGCGGCTCCGGCACACGGTGCAGCCAGTTGCTGCACTCTTGAGGTTGGAATTTTTGGCGTCTCCTTCCGTCCCACTTCATTTTCCTTTTGCCCTTGCCTCTCTCATGGGATTACTTTTGGAGTCAGATTTTTCCCTCACATGGTTGTTTGTCCCAGCTTGGGGTCACTGTACGTGCTGGTGACCATCCCTGTGTCACCTTTGCCTCAGTTATTCTCTCTTCATCCAGCCTTAGGAGGCCCTGCAGATCACATCCTTAACCCCTTCCTTGCTGGGCTTCCAGGAGACTGTATGTTTTCCCAGTTTTCTGTCTACTGACTGATCCGGCTCTTTCCTAATGACTTTCATCTCTGTCTGTCTGGAAAAAATGTTGGCCACATGGGGGCTCAGACCCTTGGCCTTTTGTTTTCTTCATCTTCCCTCAGTTCCTTGGCGAACTCAGCCAGATTATGGTTTTACAAGCCGCCTGCTTGTTGACTGACTGACTGACAATTTATTTATGAGATTTATGAGGCAGGGTCTTGCTTTGTAGTTCTCTATGTAGCCCAGGCAAGCCTCGAACTCAGCAATCCTCCTGCCTCTGCCTCCCGAGTGCTGGGATGACAGGCCTGAGCCACCACGCCCAGCACTGTGGTATGTGGTACTGATTGCTGATGGGCGTGACTCACCACGCCCGATTTTTTAATCATTGTATGTGGTTACCGGGATCAAACCAGGGACCTTGCACTAGCTAGGCAAGTGCCGCAACCACTGAGCTAAATCGCCAGCCTGACTCACAGATTTATATCTTCAGCCTGTATCTCTTTCCTGACAACTGTGCTTGTATAGTCAGTGGCCTCTTTAATGTGTTTTTTGTACTGACTGATTCGTATCTCATAACCATGTGCCCTACACCGAACTCTTGATCCTCCTTTTCGTTTTCCGGTGGCTGTGCCTGCATCCATCCCCGTCAGAATCGACAGCGCACAGGCGTAGGCCCTCAGCACCTTTCTTCACGTCACACATCACACGTTCTGTGCAGCTCAAGAGCAGCTCCTTTAGTTCTTCCTTCACGTGGCCGGAGTGACCCCTTCTTACTGCCTGTGTTGCCACCAGCCTGGCTCAGGCTGCCGCTGTCTTGTGCCTGGATCACTACAATAGGTGCCTGTTCTGTTTTTCCTGCCCCATTTATGAACTCTCTGTTCTCGTTTGGTGCAATAATTGTATTGATCCTTATCTTGGTTTTCAGGTCATCATAATCATTACCCAGTGTCCATAATCTCTGCTAGGGTTCACTGGATAGCATATATTTTACAGGATTTGACAAATTTAGAATGATATGTTACCTGGAATTGTAGCCCAGTGTTTCATTGCCCTTCTTACTTGGCACTCTTCTCCTTCCCCTCTCTCTTGCCACCCTGATCTTCTCACTGTCTGTAGTTTTGCTTCTCCAGGTGTCATAAGGTTCATATTGTACAGTATGTGGTCTTTGCAAATTGGCTTCATTAAGAAAGATACACTTAAACTTTTCCCCTACTTTCCATGTCTTGATGATTCACTTCTTTTTAGCAGTAACATTCCATTGCATGAATTCACCAGTTTATGAGATGAGATCGAAACATACGCTGAATGGCTAAAGTATTTCTTTACATAGTGCCATGAGTCCCTCTGTCAGAACACTCCTCCTCGCTTTGACCACAATTATCCCACCTTTCTTAATACTTCTTGAGCAGTTCTAAAAGTCCCTTCTTGTTGGTGTCTTTAATTGTGCTCTTGTGGCTAGCTACCTCAGCATCCTGAACGGATTCAAAGCATTTACCTTTCATGGTCATTTTGAATTTGAGGAAGTGCCAGAAGTCACACAGGGCCAGGGCCAGTGAACACGGTGGATGTGATGGCAGGAAGCAGAAGCACCTATGCTTGTTTGATCATATCTTGAAAAGACATTAATGAAAGATGCTCTGAGTTGCTTCAGGAGTGGAAAAAACCGATGTGTATTTAAAGCAAGGGGGAAGATTTTTAGGATTAGTAGCAAGTGTTTTTTTGAAAATACATTTTAAAAAATTACCATATATTTTGAACACATCCATTTATCTTACTGAAGAGTCTCTTGGTCTCTTCCAGGTTTTGGCATTTATAAGAAAGCTATTCTTAATAGTTGCCTGTATGTTTTAGTGTGAACATAGTTTACAGTTCATTTGGGAAGCAAGGAGCTTAATTGTTGGATCATATGATAAGATTGTGTTTAGTTTTGTCAGAAACCACCAAATTGTGTACCTGACATCATGAATGAGAACTCAGTGCCTCCACATCCTTTCCAGCATTTGGTGTTGTCAGTATTTTTGGATTTTGACCATTTTGATAGGAAAATGGTGATACCTTGTATTTTGAATGTGTTCTGTTTTACTGAGTGTTCCATGAAAGCTTGAGAAGAATGTGTCACCTTGTGTTGTGATGAAGTAGTCTTTACATGCCCTTTATGTCCGGCTCATTTGAAGGTGCCGATACATTAACCATTTAGGTTAATTAAATTAGCTATTAATTTTCCTAGTTTAGTTGGATATAAAGTTCTAAATTAAGTTACTTTCTCTTAGAACTTTATGGATATTATCACGTCTTTTATCTTCCTTTTGCTACCTGCTTAACAGCGCCTGTGGGGAAGAGATTCAGTTGCTATAGTTTGAATGTTTGTGACCTTCTCCAAAAGTCACATTGAAACCAAATCCCCTGTGCAACAGAATTAAGAGCTGGGGCCTTGGAGAGGTTTAGAGGCCTCATGGAAGGGGCACAGGGTCCTAACAGAAGGGTCTGAGGGTGAGAGTTTGGCCCTGTTTGCCCTTTCTGTCCTTTCTGCTGTGTGAGGGTACCAGGGTTTAAGGAACCATCAGTGAGATATTTTGTTATAGCAGCAAGACAGACAGACGATATTTTTATAAGATCTCTGAAGCATTCTGGGTCTGTATGATGCAGTTAGGCACAGGTTTAATATCGTCCTGTTGGGGACTTTGCTTTCCAAATGCGAGGTTCCATGTCTCTCACCAGCACTTGAAAATTCTTCGGTAAAGGCTCTTCAGATGTGGTGTGTTCCCCTTCATTGTTTCACCCTTTTGGCCTGCCTGTTAAACTTCCTCATTTTGGATTTTTATTTCCCTCATTTATCAATTTTTTTTTCTTTTCTTCTACTTTTTTTTTTAGTTTTTTGAGAGAGGGTCTCACTTTGTAGTTCAGGCTGGCTCTGGGTGCACTACATAGCCCAAGTTAGCCTCAAACTCGCAGCAATTGGGCATCGCACTCGGGGACCTTGCACTTGCCAGGCAGACGCCAGAACCACTGAGCTGAATCCCCAGCCCTCATCTGTCATTTTCTTTCTTACTTTTTCCATCTTGTTAACTCTAGGCTGCCTTTTGTAATCTACCATATCTTTTTCTTGACTACTATGAGGTGTGATCAAAAATACACAGTGAGGGCTGGAGATTTAGCTTAGTGGTTCTGGCTCCTGCCTCACAAGTGCAAAGTCTTGAGTTTGATTCCCAGTAACCACATACAGTGCCGGGCGTGGTGGCTCACGCCTGTCATCCCAGCACTCAGGAGGCAGAGGCAGGAGGATTGCTGAGTTCGAGGCTTGCCTGGGCTCCATAGTGGGCTCAGAGCCAGCCTGAACTACAAAGCGAGATCCTGTCTCAAAACAAAACAAAACAAAACAGTGAATACTGAAATTTTAAAACTATATTATAGTAAAAGACAGTGCCATGAATCCCCCTCAAAATCCTCCCCCTTGCTCCAGACATCCTTATTCTGTCCTCCTGGTCACTTTGTGAAGCAGTTCTGGAAGTCCACGTTTGGGAAGGATGTTACAAGGGTGATGAGAATAGGAGAATGCAGTTGCCAGGTGTCCTCTAGGCAGGTAAAACATGATAGTGCGTCCTCATGCGCCTTGTTCTCTGGACCTGGCACTGGGTGGCTTCTGACTTCTGTAACATCGAAGTGAGTGTGAGAGGCAGATGTTTTGAATGAATTCAGACACTAGGACAGCCATGATAGTGCAACTAAAGACACAACGAGGACCTCCAGAATTGTTTCAGAAAGTGGCAAGAATGATGGGATAAGTGTGTTTAAAGAGAAGCCAGATGTGTTTAGGGGATTTATGGGACTGTGTCTTTTGCTGTAGCAGTTTTTAAAATTTAAACATTACTGCATTTTGAGTTACGTCTTACATTTTCTTTGCATATGCTATTTATACCATTTCTACTTATTCTGTTTTTTCAAATCTTCTAAACTTTATTGATAGCATCTTACTCTTTTTATAACTTCAAACCCTGGAATATACTTATTGTATGGTTTCTAGTCAATAATCCTATTAATTTTGGTTCTTAGTAGTACTTTGTTCACTCACAGTATAAGGTTATTTTTTAATTTAAAATTATATTAACACGTTCTCTTATTTTTTTAAATGAGAAAATGACATATGCTGTGGTTACTTTTCTCATCACTGAGACAAAATACCCAACACCCAAAGTTAGAGGAGAGGAGAGGAGAGGTTTATTGTAGTGGAGGTTTCAGGCCATAATCAACTGGCTCCAACGCATGGTGGCACAGGGCAGAGGGACCTTTGCTCGGCAGACAAGGGACAGCAGCAGCAATCAATCAATCAGAGACAAGCAACCTCTCTTGTATCTTGTCCAGGGAAAACACCCTTAGGCAGGTAACCCTCTCACCTAGGGTGGGACATCCTTAATCCTACCTAGAACGAGGCCAAACTATTAGTGGACTAATTTAGTAATCACACTGGATTACAGATGGGGGCTCTGATCCAGCCACATCTGAAAAGCCCCACCCATGACATCATGAGGTTTAGGGGGCCATAAAAACATACAAAGCTAATGTCCACTTAGACGTCTTCATTTCCTCTTCCTTTGAGTAAGCTGGGATGTCAGTATGTATCCCTAATGAAAGGATTTTCAAAGAAACAAAGCTTTCTCCATCTCAGGCTGAATGAGCATTTCCATTATAATGCCAAAGGGGAAATTTTGTGGAAGCTGTTTATTGGCTGTTTAGGGTCAAGAGATACTGGAACCCCACTTAAAAACGGTGGCGACATTTTTGAAAGAAGCATGTTTGGGAAGACTGCTTTAATACAAGGTAAAGCTATTTAGTAATCTGTGTTTAATTTTTATCACTTTAAATCACCTTAGCTCATAAGAGATGACATTTCCTTAAAATAATTCAAGGATTGGGCCGGAGGGTTAGCTCAGTGGTTCCGGCGCCTGCCTCGCAAGCATAGGGACCTGAGTTTGATCCCCGGTTACCACATATAATGCTGGGCGTGGTGGCTCACGCCTGTAATCCCAGCACTCGGGAGGCAGAGACAGGAGGATTGCTGAGTTCGTGGCGGCTTGCCTGGGCACCATAGTGAGCTCAGGGCCAGCCTGAACTACAAAGCGAGACCCTGTCTCCAAAAAGCAAAAAAAAAAAAAAAAAAAAAAAA
>PVIC010031908.1:0-21029 GCA_004025085.1 Thryonomys swinderianus | reverse complement strand
TTTCTTTGCAAGTTTTTAATTAAAAGTTTTCTGAATTTGAGATGTTGCAAATCTCCGTGGATGATTGATAGTTTTGCTCCTGCTCATCTCAGATCTCTAGCCAAGGTGTTTGACATGAATGATTGTTCTTCATGCTCATTTTTATGCCTTTTTCCGTGGTTTTGCAGGTCTGACTTGATCTCACTAAGTAACGTGGACTTTCTTTCTAGTTGCCATGGCTATTCATGTATTGCTTTTGTCTATTACCTACGTATTCTTAGATAATTGTCATCAGCCATGTTTTATTATAATAATATACTAATATCTTTTCAATTAAATCTTTGGTTTTTTTTCCCAAAAAATATGTAATTCCCTCAAATACTCTCATGATCACGAAAGAAGAGTTAAATTTCTTCCTATGCTAATAAACAGTATAGAGCATACTACTCACTATTCATTGAAATATGATTATTCATGTATGTCCTTGAGACATAAAAATATTAATTTTGACTCTCTAAAAGCATTGGGAATACTAATAATATATTTGATTTTAATACTTTGTACATTTTATATGTAAGGACATTTAATATACTCAAACTTGTGTTAGCTTTTGCTCTTAGCTTTTTGCTCTAAAAAGCAGTGTGTTAAACTATATAATGTGGCTTTTTTCTTTTTCTTTTTTTTTTTTTTTTTTTTTTGAGACAGGGTCTCACTTTGTAGTTCAGGCTGGCCCTGAGCTCACTATGTAGCCCAGGCAAGCCTGGAACTCAGCAATCCTCCTGTCTCTGCCTCCCGAGTGCTGGGATTATAGGCGTGAGCCACCATGCCCGGCAAACTATATAATGTTTTTGAAACTTAAAAAAAAGCACATAGAATTATTAGACCTGTGTCTAAAGTCATGTGACCGAATGATCTGATACAATTATTATAGTACCCACTCTTCCCCACTTTTTTTCTGCAAATGGACCTTAAAGTAGACATTTTTAATGAATCAAGATGAACTTTCAAATGATTATAATATTAACTGCAAATTTAAGGATACAATGATCTCAAAATGATCCAATAGCTAGAAAATAATTCTTAATCTGAGTTCTTATAAGAAAAAATTTCATAATTATTTCATAACTTCCAGAATTTTGTAATTATTTATCTACCCTTTCACTCTCTTTCTTGAATTCAGCCCTGCAAGCAGTTTCCTCAAGTGGTGTTGAGGACAACATGGTTTGGAATGATCTGTTGTCAGTGGACAAGTGTGTAAAACACTGTGTTATCTCGTTTGCCTGAAGCTATCAGTTTCAAGAAACTAAAGAGCCTTAAACTGTATGCTCAAAACATGTAGACTAACCTTTCAGAACTAAGGAGCATAAAGCCTGTAATATATCTTATTAATGTAAGCATTAATGGAAAAAAGGAAGAATATATTTTAGGGTAAAACCAAAGAAAATAAATGTAGGCAGATAAATCATTTGATGGATGAGGATTTTCTTTCATTTTTGTGATTAAAGAATTTTGATGTGAAGCTCATCTGAAAATTTTGAATGATCTTTTTTTCTAGTTGTACGTATCATATTATCACATAATTTAGCAGTTTGTACATACCCAAAGAAATGATAACCTCATATAAGTTCTCAGTGCATTTCCTACTGCTATAGCTTAGAGAACGTGGAACTGAATGTAAACTGCCCATTAGGAGAAATAAGTTCAGTATAGCATATTTTGACTGCCTTTAAGGAGTACTAATCTATCTCACAATTGCTCATTTTGAAATGGATATAAAAAGCAGTGTTTTCTAACACATCTCATAAATTTTTGTAATGCAATGAAATAAATATCTATGAAAATATCATCAGTATCTAAATTGCAGAAGGATACAATTTGAAGACTTTAAGAGTGGTTCTGGGGCCGGAGGGTTAGCTCAGTGGTTCCGGTGCCTGCCTTACAAGCGCAAGGTCCAGAGTTCAATCCCCGGTAACCACATACAATGCTGGGCGTGGAGACTCACGCCCACCAGCAATCAACCAGCAATCAGTACCACATACCACAGTGCCGGGCGTGGTGGCTCACGCCTGTAATCCCAGCACTTGGGAGGCAGAGACAGGAGGATTGCTGAGTTCGAGGCTTGCCTGGGCTACATAGTGAGCTCAGAGCTAGCCTGAACTACAAAGCAAGACCCTGTCTCAAAAAAAAAAAGAAAAAGAGTGGTTCTGGCATTCAATAGCAGATCTGCTTGGACCATGAATACTTTCACCAGCTTTCTCTATAATCTATTACTGTAATATTCTACAGTTTCAAAATATATTATATTCCTTTGGTTCCATTTTCAAAAGAACCTTTCTAGATGAGTTTTGTGCTTACATTCAAGTAACTCTTGTCTTTTATAAATTGTCTTAGCTTTTGACTGGACACTAAAGAAAGCTTGCTATCACAGTGACAAAGATAAATTCGGATGTCTATGTTAAATACAAAAGTTCTGAGATGAATTGTCTCTGTGTATATATGTGTATTTACATAGTGCAGAATTAATTAAATTTTGATCTTCCCTAGAAATGCAGAACCCAGAATTTTTGAACATATCATCCCTTTGGAATGATCTTTGGAAGGTCTAGTTGCTATATAATAGAAAATGAGCAGGGGAGATTAAAGTAAAATTGATTTCTTTATTTCTGTATTGGGTAGACTCTGTATTTTGTGATTTCTGTATAACCATACAATTAATGATTTCATAATTATTTTATTTATCTTTACAGCATGAAGACACAATGCTCATTTCATGGCCAACCAAAAATGAAGACAACTTGTTTTCTCTCAATAACAATGATTAAGATTTGAAAGGTAAGTTTATATGTAATCAATTGTGTAAACCATTGATATTTAAAATACTCAATGAAACAACTGATGAACTATGGAGAAGATATGTGTAAACTATAATGCATTATTTAACTTGTATCATAGTAATTAGTAATTTAAAAATTAGTGGCTTGAGTAATTATTCAGTGCATTGATACATAAAGCAAAGCATAGACGTGTTTTTATCCTCCAGTGTACCAAATTATCTAGAATTATTATACATGGACACATTCAACGTTTAACCTATATCACAGCACCAAATTTTAATGAATTTGATGTGTTGCTCATTCACCTTAAACTCTGAACCCTGGTAATATTTAATTGCTTGTTTATTATTTTGTTCTTCAAGTATCAAGTATCACACAAAATAACTGAAATAATTGATTGAGCTTCTATTGTATTTTAAGCATTCTCTTAGGTACTAGGATATGAGGGGAAGGGAAATTGACCATTTCATGCTTGTAGCACACAGTGCACTCAAGGAAACATTCAACAACTAAAAAGGGAAACAAATATAAACTGTAGTTATGAGACTGCTATTAAGTCACACTTCTTTCTTATTAGTGACACTTAAACTGATAATTAATGTAAGCAACAGTTTCCTCGGGAAGAAGACAGACAGTCTGAGGGGTGAGAGGATAAAGGGGTTTCTGAGGTGAAGGGAACAGCATGTTACTTTCTTTCACTGCAAGATCAAATGTGCCTAGCACTAGTAATAGAGAGAAGCCAGGGTCAATTAGAACACACGGGAAAGAAGACTTAGATCCTAGACCATGAAACAGGACAAGTGACCACTAAATATGATTTTGCTAAGGTGACATAATACTCCTCACATATAGCTTACACTATTTGTGCATTGGTATCCAAAATTATTTTAACTTTATATTTTCTGTTCATTCTTTATCTTCCACCATGAAAATGCGAGCTCCATGCAAACAAAAAACTTACACTTTTTGTGCTCTCTGTTCTATAATTCCATGGAGTATAATGACCAAAGATAGTAAATGTCAAGTAAATTCAAAGAAAGAATAAAAAGACTGTCATTGTTGATTGGTAAACTGGCAAAATGATAGGACAAATGATGTGTATGAGACACCATGTAAAGCCAAGAAAGACAAGCCACTTGGAAATATAGAGTTTAGCAAAAACTATACCTGGAGCTGGACATGGTGGCTCATGCCTGTCATCCCAGCACTTGGGAGGCAGAGGCAGGAGGATTGCTGAGTTCGAGGCTTGTCTGGGCTACATAGTGAGCTCAGGGCCAGCCTGAACTACAAAAAGCGAGACCCTGTCTCAAAAAAAAAAAAAAAGATAAAAAAAAGCCTCCATATATGTTACAGTCCAAAAAATAAGAATCATTGACCCAAATAAGTTTACATGCATAGGATATATTTTTAGGTTTCACCTAAGTACAGTACGGGAAACTATTATGAATAGTGGTGGGAGAGACTGCCTGGTAGAAACTGCCTTCTATCTGGGGAAGAAAAGAAAGAAAAAAAAGGAATAAGGAAAAGTTTAAGGAAAAATAGGTTTACTATTATATTTTGGCTCTAGTTTTGAAAAGGAAAAAATAACAGCACTACTTTTGAGAAAAGAAAAAGTCATATCTAGAGAGAAATGAAAAAACGAATACACGTAATTTATAGATTTTTCCACAAGCTTCAGGTCTACTAATACCTTGGGAGTATTTATGAGATGCAGACTTTCAGACTTTATCAGATTTTCCATCTAGATTTTATTTAATGACCCAGTTATTTCCATTTGACAGGAGCGTGCCAGCTTGAGAAGCATCACTTTATTATAACAATTGCAGCAATGAGCATGCTTAGCTGTGTGAGGACCGGAATGTACTAATATCCCATGATTCACAGCCTAGAGCTAAAAGAGAGGAGAACTTTGTTTATTAGTTTGTTTTTATGTTGGTTTTATTCTTTTATTCAGGTAATTCTGGATCCATTCTGCTGGAGAGACTGTGCTTATGCCAACATTTCCCAGTCACTTCTAAATTGATAAAAATGAGAAATTTTGGCAGTTCCTTCGTGACTTATTTTTGTTTCCTTAAGAAATCATTACAAAACAAATATGTCTTTAGCAACTAAATAATTCATGACTAGAAAATGACAAACATGAATTTTAGAAACGTGAATATAAGTATTTGTTACTAACACAGTGCTCTAATCTCTGACTACTCTAAACTCTGTCAATTGAGTCTTAGCTATGTTCTGAAATTTGCAATTTGGGAAATCACGTATAAGTGTTTACATGCTAATTTAAATTTATTAGACTCTTTTGTATTTCAATGTTAAGAGTAGAGTGGCATCTCTATAGTTGCTGTTACATTTGAAATTAAATATTTACAAGTTCTGGAGGGTGCTTCAAAAAATAATTCTGGATTAAGCTTGTGACATCTAATATATATTAATTTAATATACAGATATTTTCAGCAGAAAAAAATCTCATGATCTTTGACTAATGCAACTAAATATTACATCTTTCTCAGTTATTACTATTCACTTACTTTCTATTAGCAATTTTGTGTGAATGAGGAAATTTTCCCCTCCATGATCTATCCAGAAAACGGATTACATACTATTTTGTGGTATAGGGAATGTAATGACTATTTTCTAGAATTAAGTGGTTCTGAAATGACGGCCCCATTTTGTGCCAGCCTATTCACTGGAAACAGACATTTACACTGATACTTCTGTGTGCCAGGGAAAGTTTCGATCAATGTTTTACTATGTGTCATTATCAGGTAACACATTCTTCACAGTAGGTAATTAGCAGGTGATAATGAGAATCAAGTCCAACATTTCACATATGCCCCTAAAAGCTAAATCTCCAGCAGGAGGACAGAGAGAGGATATTGAGTTAGAAAATTGTTTTGCAAGTATTGCTTCACTAAAGAAAAAAGGGAAGCTCTTTCTAAAATCAGAAAGGTGCGCAAATGTTAGAAAATCTAAATCTGCAAACAACCAGATAACATTACAGATCATTAAGTGTGGAGTAACTATTTCAAATGTGCGGTTTGGTTGAACTAATTTTTAAAGTAACAGACTCTTTTCCTATATAACGGGCAGTAAAAAATTATCTTTGCTTATTTACAATTCATTTACAATTATTTACAATTCAATTTCATTGAATATTATATTCATATAGTTTTACAAGGTGCCAAGCAATGTCATATATAATGAAGCTACCCATCACTTCAAATGCTTCTATAAGGATTAGGAGTTATGATAACTCATGTACTAGGCAAATCTGCTGAACTGTGTCCAGTGAAATACATCATG
This sequence comes from Thryonomys swinderianus, assembly GCA_004025085.1. Lineage (NCBI taxonomy): Eukaryota > Metazoa > Chordata > Mammalia > Rodentia > Thryonomyidae > Thryonomys > Thryonomys swinderianus. Next base: position 14,910 of record PVIC010031908.1, on the reverse strand, counting down.
AGATTTTGTGTCAAAGCTTTGTAGAATGTCTACCACCCTATTGGCATAAAAGCAGATACACCCAATCAAAATTACTCTTAGGGATTTGGAGAGAAAATACTGTGCTATTGTTACATTTCAAAGTTCTGGATAGAGAAATTTCTGCTTTTTATTCAGAGTCCTATAAACTCAGACTGGTTGACTTTTGACAAGGTGAATAGCTGTTGTCTACTATATGAGAATGATGAACTCAGTAAAAGTGAATATTTTAGAGGCACAGGTGAGATATTTCATCCGGCACACAGGTAAAAATTCTTACTTTAGTTGGGCGTGGGTGGCTCATGCCTGTAATCCCAGCACTCCGGAGGTAGAGGTAGGAGGATTGCTGAGTTCGAGGCTTGCCTGGGCTCCATAGTGGGCTCAGGGTCAGCCTCAACTACAAAGCGAGACCCTGTCTCAAAAAAAAAAATATTCTTACTCTACTGAACAACAGTGAAGATACCATTGATTTTAGGTCTTATTACTATTACTACTATTCTTATCATGTGTTTAGCACAGTTCTGTTGATATTTGAATGGGTATTACTCTGGAGAAGTATATCAAGGTATTATAATTCATTCGTAAACTGAGATTGGGATAAGGAATTAGATAGCTTTCACCTAACAAGGAAAGATGTTTTGAAGTATAGAACACAGGAACTGTTGGTTTTAAGAAAGCACAGTCTTTAGGAGGGTCCTCAAAGGGTTGAGAAAAATCTCAGTGCATACGTGGGCTCTCACCCTAGAAAGGTAAACTCAGGAAAATCCTAGGAATTAGATGCTTCCTTATCCTGAGTATATATATGCACACTCTCCCTTAGTGTCAGAATGCAGCAAAGGAAAATGAACAGTTTTCAATAGAGTGTGAAGAATTTGAGACAAACTAGATATTATGCAAGAAGAAAAAAGAAAACATTGGTCACTAATAGATATTTGTTGTGTCGTGGCCACGTGTCAGAGACTGTGATTTAAAAAGGGATGAAGAGCTTTAATATGCCCATTAAAGACAACAGTTCTAATTTAGCTTCAAGGAAAGTTACACAGGTCTAAACACTTAGCAAGTGGGTCTGCTGTGCACCTGACTCTTTCTAACCTGTGGCTTCACTTCCTCCAGCTTCAGTTATCTGAGATCACCTGAAGATATGAATGAAAAGTCTCATTAAAACTAATTTATTATTTTAAAACTGTAAGTCATTCAGGCTAGTAGAATAAAATAAGAGGCCATCCTGTACTATCTCGAAGTGTACATGAATCCTCACCTGGTCCAGGGTATCTGCACTGCATGTGCCACAGGTGTCTTTGTCACCAATCATTATCTTGTTTGGCACATGGGCTGTGTGCCATGGGCAACACGGATTTACATTCAAATGGCATTTATTCAACTTCATAATAATGACACAAAGTGTAAGTACAGGATGTTAACAACTTTATTACAGTGTACTGTCAGAATTATTCTATTTTAGTATTAAATTAAACCACTTACTGATTTATTAATTAAATTTTGCCATAGCTATATATGCAAAAAATAGTATGTATAGGATTGTCCATGGTCCCAGGCATGTGGAGGAGATCTTATAACATATTCTTAGTGGATTAGGTGTAGGGAAGATGGTAGACACACACACATCTGTCTATCATCCATCTATCTATCTATCTATCTATCTATCTATCTATCTATCTATCTATCATCTATCTATCATCTATTTATCTACTTCCAGGTAAAAACTGTGAATTGGGTAACATCTATGGATTTTATTTGTGCCTAGTTTTGTACATTTACAGTTTTGTACATTTACAATTATTTTACCACACAGTTTTGTATCATGATTTTTACCATTTTAAAAGCCTATTAAAGAACCTATCCTAGACCTTTTTTTTTTTTGAAACAGAGTCTCACTTTGTAGTTCAGGCTGGCCCTGAGCTCACTATGTAGCCCAGGCAAGCCTCCAACTCAGCAATCCTCCTGTCTCAGCCTCCCAAGTGCTGGGATTACAGGCGTGAGCCACCACACCTGCCACTGTGGTATGTGGTATTGATTGCTGGTGGGCATGAGTCACCACGCCCAGAATTGTATGTGGTTACTGGGGATCAAACTCAGGACCTTGCGCTTGCAAGGCAGGTGCCGGAACCACTGAGCTAAATCTCCAGCCCACCTGGACCACTCTTAATACCTATGCTGAAAAAGATTGTGATATACTCAATGAATTCTAGATACAGTAAAGGAAAATGACCTTGCACAAGGTTCTACACTAAATTTGTGAAAGTTATAGCTCTACACTTCCCTCAATTGACCCATTATAATAATACTAAAAAAAGAAAATTTCCTTTTTAGGATATACTGATATTTTTCACTATTTTTGTATAATTGTTACAGAAATGTGCTATACTGAGAAAATGACAAGGCATTTCAAAAATCAGAGTTCATGAAAATTCTGCTTTATTAGTCATCAGTGTGGAGTAAAATTATGCTCAATGAGAGGGGAGACTGGGCAGGGTAAGAAAGTGGAAGGTGACAGTGTCTTGGGATAATTATGGAAAGAGTTCCAGGAAGCATACAGAACTACGGGTTTGTTTTCTGGGCTTAATCCCAAAGCCCCAACTTTGGTCTGTTTTATGAATATACATAGGTATTTAGTGCTTGAATTGGCCAGTGGATGTTTTAGAATACGTGACACTGTGATGGCTGCCTCGTATCATCTGTGAGTTAGAAAGTATATATCACTGTATTGAGACCAAATGTTAATAGAAGAGGTACTTATAAGTATGTCCTGAAGGTACATCCATTTGAGTATAAATGACTCAAACTTATTCTTTAAGGCAAAGTAAAGGGAAATGTGGTGGAGGAGTGAGTAACAAGGAGTAAAGAAAAAATGTGATGGTAATAAAAAGGGGGAAACAAAGCTTCTGTATTTAGGGGGTGAAAGGTTGTGGGATGGGTAGGAGAAGGGGAAAAATGAGAATTAAATTGTGTCACATAATGGTACAAATTCCCAATATTGAGTGTGATCTTGATGTGTATATACAATGTACCAATAGAGATAAAAAATTAATAAAAAGTGATAATTACAAAAAAGGAAAGCTACCTGTTAATTTCTAAAGAGATTTGTTTCTTGTGTTAAATTTTTATTGCTTAGTATATTCCAGAGTTTTTGATAAGATATGAGATGAAACTTTTCTTTGAAAAAGAATTTTATACTTTTTGGTTCTACCTAATGTCTCCTTTTTGTTTTAAATTTTAAAAATATAAGCTGTAAATTCAAGGTAAGTTTATATTTTCATAGTGGAAATTCCTCAAAAGCCAATACATATTGTGCAATGTTTGATGATATTATTAGGGATAGGTTACTTCTGTTTTTTTGTTTAATTTAAAAGATGCCTTTACAGAAAAAAAGGAATATGCTCTGACAGTTTTACAGGTCAATAAGCAAATCTGTATTATTAATTACCAGTGTCAAGAAATGTCTTGGTATTTGATTACTGGCAATGGTTCTTGCTGAATAGATTCTTGGTAATAAGATCTTTGGTTCTCTGGAAACAGCCTGACAGATTAAGAAACCTGTGATTTATCCAATCAAGGGCACTCTCAGAAAGATCTAAATATTATCCTCCCTTTCAATCATAATAACGACACTAGCTACTGCCTGAGATCAGGATAGGACTTTTTCTGTGTGTGCACATGAAAATATTCGGTCCTGCTCACTAGGTTTTGTTATCTTGAGCTATTTCTCTACAAACATGATATTGTGAGTGCCAGTTTGATTTTATTAAGTGCAAATAACAATTACTAACAAAACTTGTAAAAATTAGAAGTGTTGGTTAAGAAATCATATTAGTTTTCTATTGCTGCTCTAACAAATTACCACAGATTAAGTTGCTTAACACAATGTGTAGTTTTTATCTTCCTGTTCTAGAGGTCAGGAAACTGAAGTGAGCTCAAGGAGATGAAATCAAAATTTCCATGCAGTTGTATTTCTTCTATAGCTGAATGGAAAAATCTATTTTCTTATATATTTTACACTTTCCAGATGCCACCACATCCCTTCATTCTTGCCTTTTTTTTTTCCATTTAGAAAGCCAGGAATGAGCATGGAGTATTTTGCACATTGTATGCAACAAGTATGCTGATTTCTTTGTCTCATAAGGATATTTGGAATTCCATAGGGCCCAGAAAATCCAGGATAATCTCTCCATGTCAAGATCAATGGATTGACAATCTTCTTCTGTCTGCTGGATTAATTCTTCTTTAATGTCTACTATAAAATATTCACAGGTTCCAAGAATTAGAATATGAACATATTTGGGGGACATTATTATGCATACCTTAGAATATGAACTAATTTTTCAGAATCCATATAGAAATTACTATGAGTATTTTTAAAAATTTAATTTATTGGTACATTTTAGGTATGCATTATGATCACATTTATCATTAAGAATTTATTATACCTGTACATGACATATTTGATTCCTCTTTTTTCCCATCCTCCTGCTTTCCATCTAAACCCCCACCTCCCATATACATGAGTTTGGTTTTGAGTTTTTCCTTTTCACCTTCAAAGATTTTGTTTCCCTTACTGGCTTTCCCTTGACTACTCCCCAGTTCTCCTTCCCCTTTCAAGTTTTTCTACTATTACACAATGTATATTACACATTTTGAAGCTCATTTACATCTTCAGTTTCTACTTTGAAACAGAACTCTGCAAAAAAGAGATTGAAAACAGTAACAGAAAATGCAAGGAAGGCCAGAGATTTAGCTCAGTGTTTCCAGCGCCTGCCTACCAAACACAAGGTCCCTGGTTTGATCCCTGGTAACCTCATACAACAATACCCACCAGCCATCAGTCACATTCCACAATGTCGGGCATGGTCGCTCACACCTGTAATCCCAGCACTCAGAAAGCAGAAGCAGGAGGATTCCTGAGTTCCAGGCTTGCATGGGCTACACAGTGAGCTCAGGCCCAGCCTGAACTACAAAGTGAAACACTGTCTAAAAAAAAAAAAAGGTTATCCCCTTTCCCTGGGTAGGAAGAGCCAAAATAGTGAAAATGGCCATCCTTCTGAAACTGCTCTATAGATTCAATGTAAACCCGACTGAAATTGTATTTTTTTATCAGACTTAAATATTTTGGAAGTGCTATATAGTCTAATTATTTCTTATTTCCTATTAGTACATTGTTTCATTTCGCAAATATGCATTAAGTAATCTCTTCTAAACTGCTAGAATTTGATTTCTGATGATATTCAGTGCTAAAAAACATGCACATCCATCAACAGATGAATGAATAATTTACAAACAACAGAGTTGTTCTGCCATAAAGAAAGATAAACTTGATCCATTTGCAGGATACGGATGCATCGTGAGACCATAATTCTAAGTGAAATGAATCAGACATACACATTTAAATATCACCTTGTTTCTCTTCTATGAGAAGCCTAAATTATAAATAAAGAGCAAAATAAAATACAGATAATAGGAAGTAAGGAGACAAAAATTTTCTCAAATGAAAAAAGGGTCAAATGTAGAGGGGGAGAAGAAGGGAGGGAAGAGGACAAAAATGCAATTGAGATGCTCTATGTACATATCTTGAGAGTCCTCAAGAAAGGTAAATGTGTACTAGAAACCAGTGTTAACAAAAATGAATAAATACAAAGTATTATTTTTAAGAAAGCATAATATAGTTTCACTAGTTGTATATTTTCTTTTTTTTCAGTTATATAAATAACTGTTTCTGCTTCAATTCCTAATGTGTGACTTTGGTCAAGAATTATCTGTGTGAAATCTACCTTTTCAGTACCAGCTTTGGAAAGTTATGACCTTGATATGACCATGGGTTTCCTATATTTTTAACAAATTTTGAGGTTTTTTTTTACCCTATGAGTGAAAGAATCATAGTAAATGTGGCAATGCATAATTAATGGCTAATTAATTCATTTCAAAATAAATTCCAAGGTGATACACTCTGTCCAATGATTGACATAATGTTAGGAATTATAACAGAGCTAAGGAGGAAGATAGATTATAATTGCAAAAGCACAACTCGGGGTCCTTTCTCATCTTATACCTGTACTCACATTCTCCAATCATCATCTCATTACTGATTTGTGTAAGTGTAGCATGGGCATGCTTATATCTTTTGTTTCAATTTAGGTTATGCAGACTTCTCCTTATTGTTTTGTTACCAACAGCACAGATTTGATGTTGGTCGAGTTGAGAACAGACATTCTATCTAAGTCTTGACTTAAGGAAAGACTTCACTGAAGGTATAATATTTTTAACTGAATTATTCATTGGTGCATTTTATTTACAGCTCATGATCACACTCAACATTGGAAAATGTGTACCGATACATGACACGAGTTAAGTCTCATTTTTACCCATATCCCGTCCCAACCCACAACCTCCCACCCCCATATACATACATCTTGATACAAAATAAAACATCAAATTATATGACTGGAGAAGCAGAAAAAGAAGGAGGAGAGAGGGAAGGAGAGAGGGAAAGACAGAGAGAGACGTTCCAAGCAGAAAGTCTTGAAGCAAGAAGAAAATACAGCCCATTCTCCATATTAAACTCAGGACAGGGGATTTAGCTCGGTTTCATTGTGCCTGCCTCACAATTGTAATGTCCTGAGTTTGATAACCAGTACACCCCCCCACACATCTACATATTAAATAATATAATAGGATGAGAATGAACGCCAGTGGTTAGAGTCTATAGAAATCTACGGCTCATATTAGCGATTTTTAAAAATTAAATATGGGGATCAATAAAAAGCCCTTGAAGACTGTTAAGGAAGGAGCAACATTTGAAATTTTGATTGTAAACTTTAAAAATGTAGTGAAAAAAAATGAAGGGAAGTCATGCAAGGCCTGTAAGAAAAGGGACCATTCAAACACAGGAATGGCGACGCTCCAGTTACTTTTATAGCAAATTCATCCTGGCCATCCTTTTGAGTTTCTGGAGAAGTTAACACTTCTCTAAGTATTTCTTTTCAAGCGACTTTTTTAGTTTTGTTATGATTCTCATAAATCTGAATTGGTGGAAAAAAATCTTATTTGCCGTAGATATTTCATAAATAATTGAAATTGAATTTCTCCTTGATTCTCATGACAGAAACATGGAATATGTCTGTTATCACAGAACTTTCAAAGGCTGAAACAGGAGGGTCTCAAATTTGAAGCCACTCTAGAGAATTCAGAACATTTGTGAGATGCTATCTAAAAATAAATAAATAAAAATAAGGACTCTTTATAATTGTGTTATAAGAGCAAAGCGTTGATATACATTCATGTAAGAACTACTTATACTTTGAGAGTAATATCACTGCTTTTGCAATACTACTAGTTTTGAATAATGAAGATTATGAGCTTACTGTAGCTAGCTACAGTATCAGTTGTATACTTGCTAAAAAGCATCAGATTAACAAACTATATTAAGTAGCAGTCAGATTAGTATCTACCATACTAAAAACACTTACCTGCTGGTTACCTTGCACTGGGGAGCATCCTTACATCTAATTCATGCGTGAGTCACATTTTCCTTCATTGTTTCCCACATTTAATGTCATTGCACTCTGTGGTCTGATCTGGAATTTCCTCAGAACGCATGCCCTCGGAGGTGGGGCTTTCGGGGGGTGGTTGGATTACAGAACGGGACTGTTTTCTGCTTCCTGGCCATGTAACATGAGGATGTTTCCTTGGCTGGATCCTCTTCTTTGCCTTTCCTGCCTTGAAACCAGATAAAAAATGTCGAGTTTGTGTATTTTCAGTTTAAATAGATGAGATATTAAGTTACATCAATAGAAAGACAAAAGCATACATATTTGTATTATTCCAAACAGAAAATTGTAGACTGAGATTTGTTGAATAACTCTTCATCCTATATTAAATTCTCCTTTCTCTATGAATTTAATTCACACTTCAGGCTTTTCCTAGGGCCTTTTCTGTGTGATTAATTTATTATCTTTCTAATCCTCCAGCTCCAAAAGTTTTAATTAACTTAGAATAATGTATTCCTATCTGGTAGGTTTTCTACTCCTATTTTTGCATTTCAGTTTTTAAGACATCCAGCTCTGGGCCGGAGATTTAGCTCAGCTGTTCCAGCACCTGCCTCGCAAGTGCAAGGCCCTGAGTTCGATCCCGGTAACCACATACAATGCTGGGTGTGGTGACTCACGCCCACCAGCAATCAATACTACATACCACAGTGCCAGGCGTGGTGGCTCATGCCTATAATCCCAGCACTCAGGAGGCAGAGACAGGAGGATTGCTGAGTTCGAGGCTTGCCTGGGCTACAAAGAAAACATTCAGCTCTGGTTTCATAAATTTAAATTTCAAATATAATCTTAAAACTTTTTATTGAAAATTAGTGTTTTTTTTATTTCGGTATTTCAGTTAGAATCTACTGCAACTTCTTGGTAGATTTTTTTCATCAAAAGGGAAATCACAAAGCCCTATAAGAGGACAGAACTACTCACCCTGGTATCAAACAACATAGATGAGCTTCAAAATGCATACTCAGTAAAATAATATAAGCACAAAAGCATATGGAATAGAGAAAATGGAAATGTCATTTGAAACTCCTATTAAAGAGGAGAATTTACTGCTCACTGTAAAATAGTGAAATACGAAGAAATAAAATTTAAATTATCAAGGTTATACTAGAGAACAACAGAGAAAAGGTATCAGAAAGAAGAAGCAGGAGTAACATGATAGCTCAGATTGAGTATGAGAGTCTCAGCACAAGTCTGAGCTGTAACTGACTTTTCGCGGGATTTTTGATAAAGCCATTTAACCTCTGTCTTCTGTTTCCCACATGTGGGAAAACACAAGTTCTAATAATGATTTTACTTCGAAGAGTAGGGAAAGGATTAATTAGATAGTGTTCCTCAGGTCCTTTGAAGATTACACCCCTCAAACAAGTGTTAAATGTGAAGTACAAAACCAAGTAAATTCAATCAGCAATTATACAAATCTGAGACATGAAAGGACAAAAATATACTTGAAAAAGAGGTTGAAGCTAACATCTTAAAAAGATACGTGGGACCAGGAGTAAGAGTCTTAGGAAAAGTGCATCTCAAATAAAATCCATACACATGAAACCAAATATGTTTTAAATGATGCTTCTATGCATTAATTTATTAAGTCATTCTGGAAAAGCACATCATTATTTGAAGGGCAAAAAAGAAAGCTGTGAATATTTTCTTGGCAAGGTCACAGAGTGTACCACTATCATGTCTCACTTCCCGAACTGTCTTGTTCATTTTTGTCACATCTGCTTTTAGGTGTCACATTTCTGTCTAATGTGAAACCTTTTTATTTTTTGATTCCACTTATCTCTATTTTCTACTCCAAGTGTTTGAGATTCTCAAAGTCAGCTGAAAGTAAGATAGATGGGACTCAGTGAGCACAAAGGATTTCAATGAACTGTGAAATGGTGAGAAGAGGGAAGGCCCAGAAGCAAAAGACTGGATGGACTAAGAAACAAAAGATTAGATGAACTAAGGAACTTACTAAATGACTAAGTAAACCTTAAAAAATATTTACTTTGTAATTTCCTCACATCAAATAGAAATATCAAGAAGTTAAAAAAATGACAATCAGAAAGATAATAATTTTGTAGCTTAAAATAGTTTATTTGAAGAAGTTAATATATTGAAATAGAGTCAGGATATTTAACAGGGGTTACCACAAGAACCACTGGTACCATAAGAGTTCAAAGTAGAAGCAGAGTCTAGAATAGTAGAGACCAGAATGGAACTGACCAGTCAGGTGCAGAAATGTCTTCGTTTAACTGTAGGGTGTCTTGCTTTCCAATTCTAAGACATTTTCCTCTTAAGTTTCAAATGTCAAGTCTCTGAGCATCATTTGATCACCTCCATAGTCCTCATTGCCTCACTGATGGCACCATCTTTCTGATTTTGATTCAATGATCCCTATCATAAGTTAGCATCTTAATATTGCCAAAGTTGCAATTTCTTCTTATATGAAATTACTAGGGTGGCAAAGGAGATCTGATGACCTAATAAATTCAGGAATGATAGGAGTGAGTAACATCGGTGAGTCACTCTTCTCCATATGCATCACAAAATTCATTCAGAATGATACCTCTGATGTAGACGAAGTAGAACCAGTTAACTTGGTGTAATTCACTGTTTAAAGACAAAATAGAAGCTCTTAAAGTAGTGTTTATGGTATTGAACATTGAATCTAGGGCCTTTAGACTGAGTAGCCTTTGCAGCCCATTTTTATTTTATGTTAAAACTGGACCTCTCTAAGTCTTAAACTGCACAGGCTGGCCTTGGACTTGTGATTTTCCTACTTCAGACTCTTGGAGTACTGAGGATATAGGTATGAGATGTCATGAAGGATATTAACAGATACACTACAACGGCAAATTAATCTATGATCTCTCATCTTTAGATGATCTGAAAAAATAATTCTAAAAAATACAACTTCTTTGACTATTTAGGCTATCACTTTATGAATCTTTCCTTCATTATGGTAATCAGATTTTTAGCTCTCTGTTGAAATACATGAGACAGTAAAAGAAGGAAGGTTTACTTGGCTCATGTTTCAGAGGGTGCAGTCCATAATCCCTCAGCCTGGTGGCTCATGTGTCTACAGGGAAGCACTTTGTTATGGCAGAACATACAGAGGGGAAATGCTCCATCATGGCTAAGAGAGAAAGGGGTCATGAACAAAATATATCCTTCATGTGCATGCTACTTGTGCCTACTTCTTCCAACTAGGCCACACATCCTAAAGCTGAGAACCAAGCTGTCAACACAGAACTCTGTAGGATTTTCCATAACACTCACTCTCAATTTCTCTTGAAATTGATTCTATAGGTATTTATATACTTTCCTATGCTGTCTTCAGGATGAGGAATGATTGCATCACATCTAATTCTCCTTAATATCCCAAACATGCAAATAGAGTACATGAGATTAGGCAACTGATTCTATTAATATAATAGTAATAGATCTCTAATAATTTTTAAAATATGTGTATGATCAAATGACTGAAAAATAGCAAGGGAGGCAAATGTGGCCATTTTCAGGATATCACCCCTCAGGGTTGCCACAAACATTTGTCTCCCACATCTCAAAAATGAGCTGAAACTCCTTCTAAGACTGTCTTTGCATCATAAAACTCAAATTCCTCACTTAGGGACAAAGTTTTCTAGGGTCTGAGTTGAAATGTAATCTTCATTTTTAAAAGTAATCAAATATACTTGCACAGGGCAGGCATTTTAAACAAACTGGGTTTTTGCATCACATCTCTAATCCTTTTTTTGTACTTTGAGTGGATTTGCTACTCTCCCTCTCTGATACGTGTCCAAATTTATAATATTAGTGGAGATCTGATGGAATAATTTTTCCCCCTCATTATGTGCTCACACTTATCTCTTGTTATTTATGGTTTGTTCCCACTGCAGGCAAGACTTCTGTCATATCCATATTTGTGGAAACACTGGAGGGCTGTGACCTTCCTCCTCCTCCCAAGAAACACTGTGGAATCCTTTCAGTAATGTCAGTCACCAGACATCAAGAAACAGGATCTAAGTGAAATTCTGCTGTGAAAAACTAGTACTTTGTAGATAAGAAAATGGTGTTTTCAAAACTGACTGAAAAATCTCGAATACTTAAAGAAAGATTGGGGGGGTGTAAAATATAATTTTGCCAAGGGAGCCTAAGTAAGATTACAACAACAGAAAGAATGCTCAATTAATATATTTATCTAAACAGCTAATTTCTCTCTGGAAGGAAAATGGTACTTAATTCATTTGGCTTTACAAGGCTCCTAACTGTGAATTCTCAGCTGTGCTGCTAATGGGGTCACCCACATAACCAACTAGAAATGAAGGAACTATTGAAGGGAAGAATTGGAAAGCAATGCACACCAAGGACCTTCCAATTAGGAGCACTTATTTGATAAAGTTATTGTTTTGTTTTAAATGTATTATATAATTATTATAACCACAGATGCTTACCTGGAGCGGAAATGGCACAAAAGGAAATTTGATCATGTATAAGAATCTAGTTCATCTCTCTTTGTTTGGAGTGAACGCTGCTAACTGCGGTGTCTGAATACTCACACATTCTCTTGCTGATGGGTACATAGTCGGACACCTTTGGATTTTCTTAGTTTTGCCTTGTAAAAGGTGAAATAGGTTGAGGTGAACATATAAATAAAAACTGCTATCTATGTGCAAACACTTTTGAAATTACTTGGTGAATTTCAACAGTGCCGGCAAGTGCTTGCTGTGATATCAACCACAGATAGTCAACGTTACTGGTCAAGTTACAGTACCTAGGTAAAATTCAAAATAATAAGGAGAACAAATGAGAATACAATCAAACTTCACCCATAATTTAGTACACATTAGGATGTTTCTGCTAGGGGAACTTAGAGATCAGCCTTGCTCTAAATTAAAAGTGTGTGAAAAGGTTTTGAAAGTGCACAAGAAAGAATAAAGTGACTAACTGATCCTACTGAACACACTACCAGGTGTTTTCTTTTTGATCATGTTTAATATCTGTCCAGTTAATGCTATTGTTTAGCATATAGTAAAAAAATGTTGGTATTCAAAGAAGTCAGAACAGTTTTAGTATGAGAAGAAAAGCACCATTTGTACAAATCAGTAATTTTGCCTAAAAGGAAGCTTTAGGCCTATAGAAATATGCATCAACAACAACAGAAAAAATAAAATAATTTACCTATTTTGTAAGTATCAAACATTATTTGGGGCAATAAATAAAGCATGATTACCTTTTATGAGAGAAAGTGTTGCTAATTTATAGTCTATGGCAATTCAAAAACAGCCCAGAGGAAAAGAAAGAGGTTGCAGTGAGTGTGCACGTGGACACACACACACACACACACACACACACACATGAGTGCACTGCAAAATTGATGGAAAAACTTTCAGGAGAGATTTTCATTTGTTTCCTTTTAGAGCATAGAAGAGGTTATTCACAACTTCAATCATAGTTTACTCAGTACCTGAAAATTCTAACAGTGAACAAAAGAGGTGTCATGCTGCTAACCCAAGGCCTCTTTTTTCCTATTGTATTTTCCGCTAAATAATCAACTCACCATAGTTGAACTCTGTTCTGAATTTAGATCTCACATAAAATTGTGTTAGAAACTTGGAATAACAAGTTCCTGATTTGGCAAATCTTTGCTATATTATGTATGGCTTGATTTTGAAATCATGGATAGCCTTCTCATTTGGATGTCAAATTGAGCCTGAAGATTGATATATAGTGAAATAGAGCATGTAAAATACTAGCTATAGATTATATGTTGTAGCTAATATCTACCATCAATTTAAAAATTTTATACATAATAGTTTGATTCAAACTTAAATCTTTTTAGGTGCACCTACATCATACTTTGAAGCGGTCTTCTACTGAGAGCAAGATCTGTATTAAGCATTTATCTATAATAGTAATTTGTTGAGATTTTTATTAGTAAGTATATTTTTAAACACATTCATATTTCCTGATAGGAAAAATATGATTGTAGCATATGCCATTTAACAAATTTCCTCTCAGAAATTTATATAGGTGTTTCTAACTTTATCCTATGTTAATAATGCCCTTTTGATTCATCTTAGGAAGGTAGAAATATCATTTGTTTTCTGCACTGGGGAAATTGAAGGCAGTTCTTAGTAATAAATTTGTTATAGGAAAAGTTGGGGATGTTGTTTGAATTGATAATTAATTAGAAAATTTCCTTTCAGAAACCTTTAGCCTTTTTCTGCTCATGACGGATGATAGTACATCGCACTCATGTCTGGGGAGTAGTCTCCCTGAAAGGAATTTGTGCATAAAATTTCCACTTTCCTCTTAGGGACTGCTTGAAATTAATTGTTTAAAACTGATCTAAGTATGTGTCTTTTAACTTGGGCTCTGTGTGGTTGTCTTACGTTCTACACTTTCTTCCTCTCCCGCCTCACCTTTCAGCCTAGTTCCTTATATGTATGTGTATACACACACACACACACACACACACACACACACACACACACCATGGAAGTTGGCAAACAAGATGACCATCACATTCCTTTCCCCATATTATTTCAAGTGATTACCAGGATGATGCCAAGTTTGTAATGCTATGTACCCCTTGGTATTAACAAAACAGCATTAATGGAATTTACAAAATTACAAAATTCTCCAGATTTCATATTATTCTTATATAATAAGGTATAAATAATGAAGAGGTTCAAACTACTACTGATCTTAATGCTTAAATATAACTGTTTATTTATTTAAAAGCATTTATCTTCACTACACTTCATTTCTTATATGAGTCACAAATACACTTTAAAGATACTAGGCTTCTCAGTAGAGAATCAGTGTTAAAAAGGTGTTCCTAGTTTCGTAGATCTTTTGATAAATATCTTCTAATATTTTCATTTTCCTTATACAAAAATAAAATCAAATATTTGATCAACAATGTACAATTTGGGCTAAAAAGCACTATCATAGTCCAGATATATTTTGCATCTTCAGTTTCAAAAGCTATTTGTAAAAGAATGGCTATACTCCCACAACTACTATATATATTCAATGCAATTCCAATTGAAATTCCAATGGTATACTTCACAGAGCTAGAGAAAATAATACAAAAATTCATCTGGAAACACAAGAAACCTAGAATAGCAAAAGCAATTCTAAGCAACCATGACATGGCAGGGGGTATTAAAATCCCCAATTTAAAACTCTACTATAAAGCTGCTGTGATAAAAACTGCATGGTACTGGCAAAGTAACAGACCCAAGGACCAGTGGAATAGATTAGAAGACCCAGAAACAACTCCAGATACACTAAGCCACCTTATCTTTGACAAAGGAGCCAAACATCCCCAATGGAAGAAAGA
>PVIC010031907.1:0-21020 GCA_004025085.1 Thryonomys swinderianus | reverse complement strand
GTGGAGGTATAACCAAACTGAGATACTTCCATACAGTGGGATATTATTCTTAAAGAAAAAGAAGTCACACAGATAAAAAATAAAAAGTGAAATTAAAAAAAAAACTGTGGGAAATGTAAATGTATACTCTAAAGAAGCTAGTCTGGGAAAACTATGCACCATAAGCGCTGACTGCATGACAGGCCAAAAAAAAAAAAAAAAAAAAAAAAGAAAGGAAAAGAAAAAGAGAAAAACAGCAACACAATAAAAGGATCAAGGGGCAGGTGTGGTGGTGCACACCTGTAATCTCAGCACTTGGGAGGCTGAGGCAGGAGGATCACCTTGAATTTGAGGCCAGTCTAGGATACATAGTGAGTCTGAACCCAGCATGAGCTACACAGTAAGACCCTGTTTAAAAAAAGAAAGGGCTCATGGGTTTCAGGAGAGTGAGAAGTGGGGAGGATGAGGCGTTAGGGCTCTAAGGAACTCTGAGGCAATGAAGTTCTCTAACTGCGGGCGCACGTATTTGTTGGAATCCACGAAACTGTACACGTAACACAGTGGCTCCAGTGTGAGGTGTGGGCTGTGTTCCACGTCGGGTTTCCTCCTCAGAGGAACAGATGTGCCAGGCCAGGATGTGTTGTCCAGGGGAGGCCGGAAGGGAGGAATAAGAGGTGTGCGCAGGAACTCTGTAATCTCCACCCTGTCTTTCTGCAAATATTTATAAGCCTCCATATATCTGAAAGCCAGAGTTTTACTGCAGCGCGAGAGTTCCTTCTCCGTCCAGGCCCGCTGTGTCCCAGCTCAGCTCCACACGCACCTGTGTAGCGTCCTCAGTGTCTGGCCTTCTCCCTGCGCCTGTTGCGCCTGCAGGTCCTTTGCTGTCTGTCCACTGTGCTCCGCGTTGCCTGCACATTGCTAAGGTTCAATCTACCACAGTTTCTACCTCAGAGAAGCCCGCGGCCTGCTGGGGAGACATTATATAGATGTTTCATCAGGGTGTCAAGGCTCCTTCGGTCTTTCTGCCTACCGTGTACAGGGTCAGCTCTACCTTGGTTTTGGTGGGCGTCCTCTGGAAGCCTCCCTGCTTCTTCAGCGGGGGACACTGCCCACACAGTGAGGACACATGTACTAGCTGGTGCTCCGTCCGTGGGACAAATGCCTGACACCCACAGCTTCGAAGAGGACGGCCGTAACTTGGCCCCACTCACATCATCCAATGTGCATGTCACCCGTCAGGGCACACAGAACAGAGTTCACAGCTCCCTGGCCTGGATGGAGAAAGGGAGCCAGGATCTTCTGTTCCCAGAGCGGGGCCTGGGGAACCCAGACTACGCGGGGGAGAAGGGTGCCACTTACGGAGCACCCACGGCAGTGTGATCCAATTTAATGCTGTCACCTGCTCCGGCCACAGTGTTCATGGCACAAAAGCTTGGATTCAAATCTAATTCTGCTGGATTCCAAACTCCGTAATGTCAGGGTACGTCTCAGGTTTCTGGATCAGGAAACTTTGAAGGGATTCTGTGAACAAGAATGGAAACTGGCCGTCACCTGCTGTTTAAATAAGACGGAGGAGCTGATAGGTGGTGTCCAGGGGGGTCAGGCAGGGTCACTAGAGAGTGGACGGGCAGCAGCGACACACAGCCTGTGGTGATGGGCGTTTCCTGGGAGCCACGCTGCAGGAGGACATTGGTCTCTGATACTGTGGCCCCAGCAAGAGACAGTTTGGAAGGCTGAGCCTACAAACCACATTTTTTTACACAAAGAAATTAGTTGTGTCTTACTCGGAGAAAATGAAGGAAAATCATGGCTTGGGACAAAATAGGGAGAGAATTAATTTCTAGGAGTAGTGAGCTCCAGGACGGGAAACTGGAGCACAGCTAAGTAGCACCCAGAGAAGGGTCAGCCCCCACGTGGGCTGTGGGAGAAAGGCCTCTGGAAGCGGCCTGGTCTGTGTTCTCTGCTCAGCTAATCAGAGCAGCTCCCCCCTTGTCCCGGGATGTGGACCCCGTGCGAGCGTCGTTCTGTGGGCCGACTCTCTTGAGCGCCTTAGAGGAAATGTCACCGCCCGCCTGTCATACACAATGAAGCTGGGGTTGGAAGAAGTTAGGCGACCATTCCCAGACACCCAGCAGGCTAATGAAAGAGGACAGGATCCCCGAGTGACCTGCGCACCCTCTTCCCGAGATGTGTGGGCCCCAGCGCCTCACCAGGGCGCTGTACCTGGACGGGAATCACGGCAGGCACTTGGTGGGCCTGTGAGGCTGGACTGGCCAGGCTGGGTCCCACCCTAGTGACCAGGGAGACATACAGCTGTTCTGTGAAGGCGAGGGTGAGGGCAGGCTCGGCCAGGCAGGGGAGGCTCTGGGCCCAGTGCTCCCTGACACCCCGGAAACATGTCAGTTTACAGGAAGATGACACAGCTCGCTTTGGAGCTGCAGCACAGAGCTGTGCGGGAAGCTTCTGCTGGCAAGGAAAGTGCAGCTGGACCCCACAGTGCGACGTCCCCAGAGGGACCCCAGGGCCGGGGAAGCTGGGAGTCCTGCTGGCAGCAGTTGAGACCCTCCAGTCTGGGAGGGACACAGTGCTGGGCAGCGTGGATCTGGGGATGGTGGGATAATGCTCCGAGGTGCAGTCACCTGCCCTGGTTCTGAGGTAGGCAGGGTGGCTTCTAGGTGCTATGGTTTAGCAAGGAAACAGCATCGTGACACCAGCTTCTCCCACCCTTCCGGCCGCTGATCCAGATGCACAGTGATGTGGTGGGCGGGGGCAGTTGAGGGCAGCCTCTGAGAGCACCGAGCCCTCTGCAGCTGGCACCCACAGACACCACGGGGAGAAACCAGGATGAGCCCTCGCCTCCCCCCAGCTCAGAGTCACACCACAGACCAAGCAGAAGATGGAGCTGCACTTAGTAGAGCCCAAAAGGCCCTCCAGCGCTCAGCTGCCTCGGGCAGGAGAGAAAAACGCTTTGCGGATGTTAAGGCCGCCCTGCCCAGGACAGGAAGGTCAATGCCCTCGGAGGGCTTAGAGGAGAAGGTCAGCGGCTGCCTGGGAGGGGCCTGCTCAGGTCACTCAGGTCACTCAAGGGCCCTCAAGGTCACTTTTTGGGGCTGGGCTGGGCTTCTGCAGAGCACTGGGCTGTAGGATATTTAGGGCTCAGAGGCCGAATGCACCAGGCTGCCCCGTGTGTTCCTCTGGGGGGGCTCGTCTCATTCCTACTCCCTTCAAAGCTCAGACTCCTGAGTGTGCACAGGGCCCTTGGGCAGACGCCCAGCTAGCCATTCCTGCGGTGTCCCTGTGACCCTGACCTTCACTCCTCAATGGGAAACACAGCCACCTACTTTTGGCACCCAAACACCCATCTCCCTGTCTCCATGCCTCTGTTTGGGGTTCTCTCTCTGCCTGGAGCCCCTGGTCCCTCTTTCGGCTTAGTGAGCCCTGGGCACCCAGTGGATTTTGCCTTCCCTGGTGTTATAGGTTTATCTAGCTGTCCCCCCAAAACTCACGTACTCATAGGTGGGGCTTTTGGTTCTGGATCAAGGTTTAAGAAGATGGATTAAGCCAGGCATGGTGGCTCATGCCTGTCATCCCAGCACTTGGGAGGCAGAGACAGGAGGATTGCTGAGTTCGAGGCTTGCCTGGGCTACGTAGTGAGCTCAGGGTCGGCCTGAACCTCAAAGTGAGACTCTGTCTCAAAAAAAAAAAAAAAAAAAAGGAAGATGGATTAAGGTTATGTGGTAACTAAATTAGTCCCCTGATTGACCTGGCATAGATCTGAGTGTGCATAATGGGAAGGCCCACCTCCGAGGGGTGTGGTACCATCCAAAAAGCTTGTAGTCTGAACGGAATAAAAGGGAGAAGAAGGCTGCTGCTGCTTCCCACCTGCCCGGCCGTGGCTGCTTCTCCTCTTCAGTGTCCCTCTGCCATGTGCCACCCCGCTGTGGAGCCAGCCCACTGTAGACTGAACCTCTATGAACTGTGGGCTAAATAAACTTTCCTCCTCTAACTCTGGATGTCAAGTACTTTGTCTCCATAATGAGGAAGTGACTAAGATCGACTTTGGTGCCAGAGTTGTAGATTGTTGCTGTGATGCGACCTCAAGATATAGTTCAGGCCCCTTTGGAACTGGACTGTGGGGAGAGTTTGGGAAGGTCTGAAGATACTGAATAGAGAACAGCCCTGGGATACCATGAACCAAGCTTAATGGGAGTTTCTGGTCAGAGCCCAGAAAGCCACAATAGTGACAAGGCAGCTGGTAGACACCAGGTTCACGAGGCTTCAGTGGAGAAGGAGACTCCAGGTCACATGTGTTATTTCTGGTTGAAAACTGTATTTTGCTCATGTCCAGAGATTTTTCCTGAGGTTAAGGAGGGCAGACTAATTTTGGAGAAGAAATCTGAGGCATCTAATGTTGAGACCATGGCACGGCTACTGTTGGGAGCTTTTAGCCAGCTCCAGCTCTCCCCTAAGAATCAAGAGCAAATGGCCCAGCAGAATGATTTAAACAGTTTTGACTCTGGCCTGAGAGAAAGCTCCAGTAGCAAAGATGGAACAGAGAGAACTGGGTTGCTGAAAAGATTAGCGATAAAAAGCCAAATGTTTCAGAAGAGAGTAACAGAAAAGACGGTCTAAGGACATCACAAGGACCAGAAAGACTCCACCCCCTGTAGCCTCAAAATTGCAAAAGGAGAGGCCGAGATTTAGCTCAATGGTTCTCTGTCTGCCCAGCAAACACAAGGTCCTGAGTTCAACTCCCACTACCAAAGGTGAAAGACTGAATTGAGAAGACACCGCCAGGGCACCATCCATCTGTCAGCAACCTTGAGAATTTGTTCCCCTGGATTGGATTCATAGCACACAAACAATCCAGACGGTTGACCCCTACATCCAAGAGAGAAAGAAGTCTAGTTACTGCTGTAGCTGGTATTATCCACATTGTGCTGATTTTATGTATGTGTGAAATGCAAGAGTTGTGGGGTCAGGAAGGCTTTGGAAGACCTGGGAGGCCGAGCAGTGCGCCCCTAGGAGGGAAGTGTACGAGGCTGTGAGTGTGAAGTTGAAGGTGCAGTGGAAACCCGTGATGGCTGGAGAAGCCGGGAGTGCGGATCATCTGAGGAAAGCCACATGCAGCGAGCAGAACTGGCCCAAGAGAGAAGCCACGGATGCTATAACCACCGGCAGTGACGCAGGGCAGGGTCACCCAAGTCTTTCAGAGCTCACATCTTGGCACAGATCACTCCAGATTCCAGACTTGGAGCTATGGGACTTAACTATTTGCTCTGCTGGGTTTTGCTCTTTGTTTGGTCTCATTCTTTTTCTATGTCCTATTTCTACCTTTTGAGGGGGGAATGCTTATCATGTGCCACTGTAGGCTGGAAGTGTTTAAGTTTCTCTTCATTTGTACAGGGCTCACAGTTAAGAGTTGGCTTTAGATCTCAGAGGAGAAGGTGGACTTGGATGTTTCACCAAAGCCGAAACTGCTAAGACTTTGGCAACTCCTGGAGATGGGCTGAATGCACTTTACATAAAGGGATGTACATGAGTCTTGGGGGGGGCAGGGGCAGAATGTTTTGCCTTATATCTAGATGTCACACCAAAGCCTCATGTACTCATAGGTGGGGCTTTGGGAGGTAGCTAGATCTAGGGTGTGTGAAGATATGTTAAGGGTGTGTAATAACTGAAGTCACCCCTGATGGTAGCCCAGATGCAATAAAAGGGAAAGGAAAGTTGTGCTTGCTCTTTTCTGCTTACCCTGCCATGGACTGTTTTTCCTCTGCCTGCTGCCCTGCCCTGGAGTTAGCCCACTAAGGACTGAAACCTCTACAAATTGTGAGCTGAAATAAACTTTCCTCTTTTAACTCTGGGTATTGGGCATTGTGCCCGAGCAGTGAGAAAGGAATTATTAAGGCACCTAAAAAGGTTTCCATGCCTGTTGTCTGGGACAGCCCCTCCCACCCTCATAGCATCACATCCGGGGCACCGTCTGACTGTGACTTCTTCCCAAGGACCCAGCTTCTTCTAGTTCTCAGTTCAAGTTCCTGCAGGGCTGGTGGTGCTGGATTGCCACTCAGCACCAGCTTCCAACACAGGGCCTCGTCACTCAAGTCACTACGTTGCAGTGACTATTCACGTAAGGTGTGCACTCCAGCTGCCAATCTTCCAGGTTGCACACTCGTTCCTGTGACTAGACCATCACCTCTGTCACCTGTGGGAATCATCCTTATACCTCTGTTTTGTTTGAGATAGGGTTTCACTCTGCAGTCCAGGCTGGCCTTGAACTCACTGGGACCCTCCTGCCTCAGCCTCCCAAGTGCTGGGAATACAGGTGTGCACCACTGTGCCTGCCCTTTCTGTTGTCTTTGATGGGATCACTTCCCTCTGAAATGCCATCCCCTGCTCCCACGCAGGTGGTGTTGCGTGGGCCTCTCTGCTTGGCCCTCACCTGCTCCTACTCTGCTCCTGCCCTGGGGGGGGGTCACGTCCTCTGCTATGTCTGTCTGGCCCTCACCTTCAGCCCCTACTTCCCTGGGTTGCTTAATGCGGTCACTTTACCTCCTTAGTGAGCTGAACTGGGCATCTCCTGTCTGCCGGACAGCAGTAAACAAAACACACAGGAGCCTTTGGCCCCTCTCGGGAGCCTGTGGGGCGCAGTCACACAACTCAGGGACTGTCTGAAATTTAAAAATGGCTCACAGTAGTGGCACAGGGTGCCATGTAACCCAAAACAACACAGGGGAGCAAGTGAGCCACATAAACAAATAACTCCCAACCTGCTAGATGGCTCAGATTCGAGTTTGTGTTCTCTAAAATTGAAGAATAAATTCTGGGAACAGTGGAGGTTAACAGTAGGCAGTATTTATTGAGAGAAAGAGAGCTTCCATCTGAGAGGGACAGAAGGGAGACCACAAACTGGGCTGCCCACCGACTCTACTTCTCCGGAGTCTTTTTTTTTTTTTTTAGACAGGGTCTTGCTTTGTAGTTCAGGCTGGCCCCAAACTCACTATTGTAGCCCATGCCAGCCTCAAACTCAGCAATCCTCCTGCCTCTGCCTCCCCAGTGCTGGGATTATAGTTGTGAGCCACTGGGGATCGAACTCAGGACCTTGTACCTGCCAGGCAGACACCGGAACCACTGAGCTAAATCCCCAGCCCTGCAGTCAGTCATGTTGACTTTGGGGAGTGACAGAAGTTGCGCAGTGCCAGGTCCTGTGAAGAAGGCAGATGAGGACACACTGTAATGATTTTTATGAGCTGCCTTTTCACTGGATGACATGGACAGCAGCAGGAACCATGTATTTTAATCATACCTCATAAAGACATTCACGAAAGGCCACTTCCAAAAGTGCTTCAGACTGTGCCAAGAATGATGGGTTAAGTGTTCAAAGTGAAGGAGAGTCTCGTGATGGACATGAATGGTCTTTACTGTCGTAATTTTACATTATCTATAGATCTTACTAGATCAAGGTCAGCCATACAATAAATAATTAAGACAACAAACTAATCATATAGAAGAACCACTCCAGCTCTGAGGGCAAGCAGAGGAGGGATATTGCTGTTGGCTCCTGAGAAATTCATGGGGGCTAGGGGGTAGGGTAGGAGAGGCAGAAGCTAGGTATACTCGTTGGTGGACAACTGCTCTGTGTGTGTGTGTGTGTGGATACTGAAAACGGAACCCAGGTCTTCATGCACGCTAGGCCGGCCTGTTGCGGGGCTGGAGGGTGAGCGTGAGGGGCACAGGCCCTTCCACCAAGAGACTAGATAGGCAGTATGGTGAAGGCAGGGGGAACGGGCTGGGGAAGCTCTCTTCTTGTACCATGACCACAAACTATATGCAGTGGGAGGAATTATCTGCAGCATTAAGACAAGAGAGACAGCTGTTTAAGAGCAGCACACTCTCTAGATTTTGCCTTAGCTGCTGTAGCTTCGGGGCGAGATTGTGGGTCCTGCTACTCCGTGGCCGCGTGCGTCACTGCGACGCTGTGTGACAAGAGGCATTTCTGAGCAATGAGTGAGGTTCTGAGGCCCGAACTTTCCCATTTAACCCGAATCTACCCTGAGAGCCTGCACTGACAATGCTGTGGGCTGATTCTATTGACAAAAGCCTGCCCGCTTCCCCCTCTCTCTCCTTTCCCTTCATGGCGTCTCACCCCACAAACACACCCAGGCGCCCACGGGAGGAAATGGCGTCACGGGGCCGGGTAGGGAGCTCAGTGGTTCCGGCGCCTGCTTCATAAGTGCGATTTGATCCTCGGTACCAAAACAAAACAATAAGAAAGGAACTGGCGAAAGAAGCAACACACCCACTTCAAAGGAAAAGGGCCAGCAAGGCCAGCTTCCCGACACATCCCTGGAGGAACGAGAAGGGATCCAGGCGACGAGAAGAGAAGGCCGCGCGAGGCACGGCCCAGAGGGCCAGGCCCCACTTTCTGGCCCTGGCCCACCCTCTTACACTTTGTTTTCTTCAACAAAATGACTGTCTGCATCTTTATAGGGATGCTTGTAATTAATACCTGCTCAAGGCGTGACGCTCAAAGCCAGAAAGGGCACAGTGGGCGGCAGGCCCTGCCACCCTGGGTGGGCGCTCTTGGCTCCTTGCTGGAGAGCTCCGTGCCCCCTTTCTCTCCTGCCTGGCTCCTCATGAGGCTCCTCTGACCCGGGCAGGGAGGAGCTGCAGAGGGAAGCGGGTCTGCGCTGGGGATCAGGCCAGTGCCGCCAGGGTCGGGGCCCCAGGCGGTGCCGAGTGAGGGTTTGATGAGAGCGCACACGCAGGACAGCGGCCCACTTCTGCTCACTGAGACACAGGGAGCAGCCAGCTCCCTGCCAGGAGGAGCAAGAACTCTTTCTTCAGCATGGTGTCTGCTGGGTTTTATTGTGTTGTGTTTTGTCCCAGCTTTGCCTTCAGCAGCCAATTAGAGCGCTTATGGACGAGTGTTTGTTTATGTATGTCATGTTGCTGTCCCTTCGGGGACAGATGCGTGCATGGAGACAGAGACTGTTTGTTTTTTAAACTAAGTGGAACGGCCAAGCACCCTCTTGCGGGTCATGGAAAGTTGCCCTATTAAGAGTTTACCTAAGAAAACTGTGTGCCAATTATAACAGGTAGAGAAAGATAGGAGGAAGAGCGAGGGAAAGAGACAGAGAGAAGGAGGGAGAGAGAAGAGAGAGGGAGAGGGAGGGAAAACGGGAGAGAGAGAACTCTGAATAATCTTTGGCAATTCTGAGTGTGACATAAGATTCCTGACTTCTTAGCAATTCTATGCTCCTTTTTGATACTTTTAGGGTCTGCTATGTCTTTTGCCTTGAGAATTAGCATCAGCAGCTTTCCAAATGACTTACCAGTCAGCCCCTCCAGAAATCTTAAGACATTATTCTTTTCTTCTCCAAATTTCCCATCTCTAAGCCTTCTAATTCTCCTTCAAATTTCCATCTGTAAAGTTAATACAATCCAATAAGAAAATAATGTGCTCTTGAGACATTGACATGCTCAGAGCCATTTTATCCTGCCCTAAAGCCTGGAAAGTTTGAATTTTCCTTGGGATAAAAAAGTAAGAAATAATAGAATAATTCACTGTACTGTAACAATTAAATCCAGCAATTTAACATTGTGCATTGGTAAATATAATGCCCGCAACAACCAAAAGTCTCCCACGTATTGATAGAGAAAAACAAAGTTATAAATCTAAGCCTTCTATTCTGAACCACATTCCTAAATGTAAATAAGCACCCAAGCATGCGGCTACATATCTTTACCGATGCAATTACAATAGCCTGATCAGCGCGGCGGTGGCCGAGCACAGCTCACCCGCTGCGCCCTCTACTGGACGGAACACGCAGGGCGGGCTGCGTCTTTCCAATTATTTTTTTGGCGTCACCGTTTGGCCTCTGCTGTAGGAATGAGAGGCTTGAAATTTATAGTGGCAGGTTTAATATTCCTTGCGGCCAAGGCCCCGCGCTGCAAGGCCTCACCTACGCGGGGCATTTGGGGCTGGCCTTTTAAAGGACTTGGTTTGCTTCTCCTCTTCTCGAAGCCCACGGCCCGCATACTCGAGCTGTCACCCAGCTCAAACGTGGCAGGAATAATTTCATGCTGAGTAAAATGCGTTTAATTTCACATCTTGTAAGAATAATTACTTAGCATAATGCCACTTAAAATGCATTTTTATCTGCAAATACTACAAAAAACCTGAATCATCTTCTGAAAGAATGAGGAAGCTGCTCGGCCCTCCTGCGGAAGAAATCCAGGCCGCTGAGCCCTCGGGCTCCGCGGTGCTGCCTTTGAACGGGGAGCCTGGGGCCGGGAAGATGGGTCTGAAGGCCGAGGCCTTCCCGGGCCGCCCGGCAGACACTGCTGCAGGCTCCCTGGAGAAGCGGCGGCCTTGGCTCGGCCGCACACCCCGGGGAAGGCCCAGGCCAGCCGTGCAGGCCGTGCCCCGGTGGGCAGGCTGTCCCTGGCCATCGGCACACCGGACAGTGAGTGGCACAGACCGCCATCCTCCCTGTCGCTCATCGTGAGGCTTATGGAAGTCAACAAGAGTGAGCAGGAGGGAGAGAGAGGGATTGGTTTGCAAATGTCTGAAAAATTCTTTCATTTGGGAATAACTTTGTTGTTGCAGAAATGTGGCAGCATAATTCAGAAAGTTCCTGTTTACTCTTCACCCAGCTTCATCCAATTGTAAAGAACCACATTATCAAGGCCGAGGCCCTGGACTTATGTCCGAGTCCCCTGAGCGCTCCGGGAGCCACCGCATGTGCCGTCATCTCGCCTCAGGCTCCTCATTCCTGTGGCCTCTTCCCCAGTTCTCCTTGTTGTTCATGACCTAGACACATGTGGAGAGTGGGTCGGGGAGGAGGCGAGATGGTCTCTCCCCCTGAGAGCTGCCTCTCCAGGAGGAGGAGGGCAGGGAGGCTGAGGCACCTTGGTGCTGCTAGGCCGCATCCTGCTTCCCTCCTGCCCGGGCTCCAGGGCGTCTCCGAGGCCAGGCCGAGGCAGAGCAGGACCCAGGGACCAGGAAGAGGAAGCCGAGGGTCATGAGTGGCGAGACCAGGAGGGAGGTGCGCGTGTCACGCAGTCACTTGAACCGCACATATGCATATTTCACTTGTGTGTGCAAGGATACGTGTGAGCTCTATTGTGGTATGTCCCCCTACTGAGGAGACCGATCCATCTGTTCATCTGCTCAGGGCTTTTCTGTTATTTTCTTGTAAGCGCTGGTTATCCCTATAATTTAACACATTATTTATAATTACTGTAATTTAAATGGAACTGTTTAAAATTTACAGATGTGTAGCAAGTGAGGACATTTTTAAACATGTAAGACAAGCAAAGTAGGAGGAGGTTTTGAGGACTTTACAGAGGGAGTAAGGTAAGAAATGTTGTTATGACACACAGTGGCCATCACTGGTGGGGACCTGTTCATAAGCCAGGCCGTTACTCGTCCATGGGAGCCAGGCCTGGCCCTCGGCCTGGGGCTCGCAGGCCAGCTCTGCGCACAGTGCTTTGTGGGATGACACCAAAGTGTCTGCAAAGGTTTTTATTCAACCCAAGTGTGCTATGGAAAAATATGTTGTCAAGATTTCAAGGGCCAAAGATTTAGCTCAGTGGTTCCAGCACCTACCTTGCAAGCACAAAGTATAAATGCCGGGCGTGGTGACTCATGCCCATCAGCCATCAGTACCACAAACCACAGTGCCGGGCGTGGTGGCTCACACATGTCATCCCAGCACTCGGGAGGCAGAGACAGGAGGATTGCCGAGTTCAAGGCTTACCTGGGCTACATAGTGAGCTGAGAGCCAGGCTGAACTACAAAGTGAGACCCTGTCTCAAAAAAAACAAAACAACAAAAAAAAGATTTCAAGCAGATCCTGTGTGTCTCATGATGACGCCACGGCTCCTGGGGATCTCAGGACACAGACGGCCTTCAAACCACTCTAGTTTTGCTTCATTTCTGCAGATTCACACACTCTGTCCTGCGGGGTTGGGCTGTTTGAACCAAGGACCATATTTGTCCACGAGGAAATGAGGGCTGTCGTAGGACATGTGAATATCACTGGTCAGGTGCTAATAATCGTGATTATTATTACCATTTTTATACCTGGGGCTCAGGAGCCAAATTTGGAAAGAATCATTTTAGCTACACACAGAATTGCTCCAAGTTAGGATAACAGGCCCTGGGTCTTCATAGGGACCTCTGCCTCATGACCCTTTGGCTGTCCACCAGGTGGGTGGACTTCCAGCCATGGCGAGCACCGCCCAGGGCTGGGCTCCAGGTGGGTGGAGTCTAAACCCAGGAGTGCAGGAGATGCTCCTTTGCCGGGTCTGGACCTTGGCTGGGAGGGGCAGGAAACACCTAGAGTAACACTTTCAGCCAGAGCTGCCAGCAGCTGATTCAGCGGGAATGTAATTTATGCTAATAAATTCCTGGATTTCAAAGTGACTTTTTCTTATCACGCTAAAACCCTTTAATTTGGGTGTATATTCCTCAATCCAGAATCGGTGGGGAAAGTCTCAGTCAAAAGCTAGGGATACAATTTGGTCCTCCCTAAAAGGAAAGGGGGGAACTTACATTCTCAAGGGCCAGAGGAGGGCGAGAAGAGACTTGCATTGGGCTTTTAAACAATTCCTGCGACAATTTTTGATTTCACAGACCATTTACCTCTAGAACAGTGTATCGGAATTTAAAGATGGCAGCACCCCCGAGGACGGTCATGCTCTCTGGGGAGGATGGAGGGTTCCAGCTGGTTTCGTTTACTCTCAGTGGGCACCAGCAGAGGTACCAGCCCGAGCCAGGAGCTGCTGTCCAGTTCTGGCTCCACCACCCCTTGGGGTGGGACAAGACTCCTGGCATCACTTGTACAAGGCTCGGTTTCTTCATGTACTAAGCTGCACTAACTGGGATGGCTAACACTGGGTGATCCTTACAAGTCCTTTGGGTTATGTTTTTATAAGCCAGTGGCTTCCAGATATATTATTTTTTATTTTTTATTTTTTGCTTTTGAGACAGGGTCTCGCTTTTGTAGTTCAGGCTGGCCCTGAGCTCACTATGGTGCCCAGGCAAGCCGCCGCAAACTCAGCGATCCTCCTGTCTCTGCCTCCGGAGTGCTGGGATTACAGGCGTGAGCCACCACATCCGGCATTGTGGTATGCGGTGTTGATTGTTGGTGGGCGTGTCTCCACGCCCAGCCTTATATGTGGTTACCGGGGATCGAACTCAGGACCTTGCGCTTTCGAGGCAGGCGCAGGAACCACTGAGCTAACCCTCCGGCCCTCCAGATTTATTTTTTAATGTGATCCATACAAATACATTTTTATTATGATCTAGTAATGCAACTATAGGCTTATATAATTATTATAGGCTTGTTATTTATGCATATGCACAAATACATGGTAGAATACATGTTATAAATACGCATGTGCACACAAATGAATTTCATGAAATAGTATCTGCCCTTGTTAGGTCAGATGCATTGTGTTTTTTCTTTGTCATTAAGACGAACTGGTCAGTTATCACTAAACTGACTTCATGATCGGCATTTGGATGACCCATCTGGGACGCACAGCCCTGCATGGTGAGGAATGGCCCCAGGGTGAGTGTGGGTGAGTGGAGGTCAGGTTGGCAGCTGGCATGGGAAGGAGATGCCGTGGGGACACCAGCATACACCTGGAATGGGTGTATTGCACCCACGGTGAACATGATGACACATGAAACAGGAGCCACCCCTAAGTGTCCTTCTGCGAACTGATCTTTTTTTTTCAGTACCAGGGATCGAATTCTGACCCTTATGTTTCCAAGGTAGATGCGGCACCACTTGAACTAGCTCCCCACCCCAGAACTGACCTGTTTTAAGCTCTGTATAACTGAACGTGGGTTTTTTACTTTCTATGCATATTTTTTAACCGAAACTTCCTTTTACTGTTTCACTGGCTTTTAACTCATCAGAGATAGCTGTTTTTCTTATTAGTGCATCATTTCTGCTTTTAAACAACTTTTAAATGTTCTGTAGCTTTTCCTAGAATTTAAAAGAACACTTGATTTTTTTACATTCATGTTTAAACCACTCCTGACACAAACAACCATCTAATGTTTCCTTTCTGCTTTCAGAAGCTTTTGTGAGGGAGACACTGTAAGGAGACTCCAGGCCTCTCACCTTTCCCTCTCCCCAAACCCTCCCGTGCCCAGTGCTGCCACCTGGGCTTGCACCTTGGCACAGGTGGGTGGGCCTCACAGAGAACTTGTCTTCCACGTTTCCCGAGGGTCTGTACCAGGTGTTTCTCCCCAGGACAAGCAGGTGGGCCTGAATCCCCAAGCAGTGCTGCCCTTTGGGTTTTAAGCCAAACCACAGGAAGTAAGGATACTCCCAATGGTTCAAACATCTAAGGGAATATTTCATTCAGCGGAGAGAAATCTCAAGTATTTTTTTCTCACAGGTTACACTACAAAATAACTCCTTCAGGTAATATTTCTAAATAGAAGATGATGGTGTATTTTTCCTCAAGTACATAATTCATAATTTCTATCAGTATGTAACAGATCACTTAGAACAAACTTAGTAATAAAGATGGCACCCCATATCCATCTACTGCACCTCTTCTCTTCCCTCACTGCTTACACCCAACATACAACAGATTCTACACCTCAACACCATCCTCGCCGAAGGGCAGCTTGGGTTACTGGGCTGCTCTGCGAAGCGCTCCAGGGAGGGCTGTGCCAGTTGATCGCCTCTGTTCTTGGCCTCCACCTGGTGGCTGCCCCAACTCACCAGCTCAGTACTTGAAAGCTACCACATTGTCTGTTACTGAAAATTCTTACATGTGACTCCTTGATCTATAGAAAAGAGGGCACTCTGCCCAGGGCCCAGGGACTGCTGGGCCTGCCATACAGTGTGGGAACCTCAACTTACCCCTCCCTCCGTGGGACACGACCCAAATATGCCTCACACAGGGGGAGAGCTATCAGATCTCCCCTTTCCCCGGGAGGGTCAGGATTCACACCTCCAGTTACTGCCTACATCCAGGTCAGCACCCTGCACTCTTCTGGGGCTGCCCGGAACACATGCATGTGGGCCCAAGTTGGACAGCCCCGAAGGGCGCCGTGGTGCCCGCATTGAGCGAGATGGCGCTGAAACTCGGCTCCCATCTGCTGGGGCCGCTAGGCCGGGCCCTGGGCTCCGGACATCCTGGGGACCGCGCACACAGCACTGGTTTGTCTGGGGAGCTTCATGACAGCTTTGTACTCACAGAAAATCTGAGGATAATCAAAGTAGTGCGAGTCTCTTCCTGGGTAGAAACCGTAGGACTTCAAGCCAGTTAGAAGAGCAGAATTTTAAGTCATCCCCTGTATTGGTGCATTTATAAAGTATATCGAAAGTAAAACAGAACAAAAGAATTTGGTATAACAGGATTAATTTTTGCAACTGTTGGAATTAAAACTCTTCCTGAATATTAAAAGCATGAACATTTTAACCTTTGAAAGATATTGATGGGAATTATGATCATAGACTCAAAATATTTAACTTTTAAAGTTTAAAAATCTACTCATCATATCCTAACCTAACTTCAAATTATCTGTAGGATAACATAACAATAACCTCAAAACTCAAAATGGACTTTAGTCAAATACCATGAAAGTTAAATATTGTGGTTTCATCATTAGAAAACACTAAGAATATTGGCAGAAATAACATTTCATAATTTCTATGTTAGGTTTTTTAAATAGGTCACTGGCAACTGATTTCTTTATATTTTGGCTAGATGACATGGGTCCTTTTAAAAAAACAAAGAGAAGTTTGGGAGTTTAGCTCAGTGGCTCTGTGCCTGCCTCACAAGTGCAAGGTCCTAAGTTCAATCCCTGGTACTGGGTGTTGGGGAGGAGTATAAAATTTAAGGGCTGAGATTTACCTCAGTGGTTCCAGTGCCTGCCTCACAAGCACAAGGTCCCAAGTTTGATTCCTGGTTCAAACAACAACAAGAACAAAAACAAAGAGAAAAGAACAGTTGACATCAAGGACAATGTAAAGAGCCAAAGTGGGAGGCAAACCCAGCGGGATCACCGCGAGTGCTCAAGCCACAGGGCTTCACCTCACCCCTGAGGTCAGCAGCCCGCGCCAGGGCAGCAGACGCTGACGCTTATGGGAAGGTGGTCACTTCTGCTGGCTCTCATTTACCCTGAGGTCAAAGTCCAGGCAGAAGCTGGCCTTGTGGGATTCCTATCATGTTGCCAACCTGCAGCCTGTCTGGGACACTGCTCAGGGATGAGAAATCATCTTCTTCAGGTCCTCTTCAACATCGGCAGATTCAATGGAAGAAGCCCCTCCTGTTAGGTCTCATGGGGTCACGCGCTGGCCAAGAGACAGGGAAAAGCAACTGTGGATCACACACCAAAGGGGAGACTTCTTCAGAGTAGCTAATATGGGAATAAAGCCCAGCATCTCCACCTCTCAACTCAGTTTACTACTTTCCAATTGCCAATGGTTTTTCAAAATTTAAATATAAGGACGGTTCTATACACTGGGCCTTGTATTGCTGCCTTCTTGAAGACAGAATGGCTCAAAGCCACTGCTGCCCAAATCCATAATAATCCATGTTCCACTCAACAAGTCAATACACAGAGCATATTTAGACATGGGGCTCTGTAGCAGAGACCCACCCTGAAAAAGAGGATGTCCTCGGAAAAAGCCCTCTACTGCCATTCTTGAGGCTATGACCAGGCCATGCCTCAAATGTCACATGTGTGTATGTAGATGAATATTCACACATGTGTAGACGTGCAGGGACAAACATGGTCAGCTCATACAGATGTGTGATCTTTTCTGAACCAATAAAGACAACATGCCAAGCAGCACTTGCATTTTACGTCTCCCCTAAAAAAGTGAAAATCATACCCTTACATAATTTCTTTTGGATGGATAAACTTAGACAATTTATCAACGCTTCCTTTAATTTTTACACCACACTGAACTCCAACAGGTTTTTGTTTTAAGGTAGCCCAGGTTTTGGGCTCTTCCCTGTGGAGAAGTTACTTTCAAGTCAGTGAAAGTTCTTGGCCCATGATGAAAAGTCTTTGCCAATTAGTACTCAACAACTTCAATTCATTTTTTCTGGTTCAAGATGAGTAGGAGCCTAATAAGGCTGTGATAAAAGGGCAAAAGGCACCGAGAGCCAAAGCGGATTAATGAGCTCCTCCATTTATTTGTCTTCCTAACAGCTGAACTGTTACAACTATTGACACTCTTCAAAAGGTTCCGCTCTGAACCCTGTCCAGGCACTGCAGGCTCCAATGGACATCTTCAAATGCAGAGAATGGAGGGGCAAGAGCTTCCCCTGTGTGATGCCAGAACCAACAAAGCCCCACGGATCAGGTAATGGAACTTCAGCTTTTCCCCCTTTGAGATTTATTTACTGGCAGCTGACAAGGGGCAAATTCAGCTCGAATTGTGCAGTCAAGGCCTGTCAAGCTTTCAGAGGCACCCTTGTCTCGAAGCACCTTCGTGACGGGCATGTCGCTCAAAAGCCCTCGCGCTGGTCCTTAGCAGCTTATGACGTCACAAAGGACACTCCAGACAGATGCCTACATGGCGTCCTGCAGCATTTTAAAAGAGAATTAGTGGTTTTAATTATGGTCGTAGTATGAAAGGGAACCATGCAAGCTCCGCAGGAGACCTTTGATCAGACCCTTTTGCTAGTACAATGCCACGGAACTGTGACTATTCCTGGTAAGGGGCCTTTTCTTGCTGAATGACTCACCAGTGATCTTTGAATGCAGACAAGCTTCTAGCCCTCCCTCTTCATTAGTGAGCATTTCTATACAGGGGCCTACATAGTGCCTGGAGTCTAGGAGCCACACAATTGGGGGGAAAGAATCCCTACAGATTCGGGCCTCTACTTAGGAAGTACTGAAGGACTCTGAGTGACTTTATTCATTAAAACAGGTTGCTATTAATTAACTGTCATAATAAATAAAGAACCATTATTTGCATTTCTTACTATGTTCTCTTTAGTAATAGGTATAAAAGATGCTTGTAACAGAAATGAATTTATTGAACAACACCCCCCTCCATGCTTTTTTTTTTGCATTTGGGCAGCAGGAACCTAATCACTGGGTCTAGATTTGTGAGTCCAAATAGAAGTAAGATATACAATTAATTAGTAAATATGAAATGCTTTTCACTTGCCAATCTGTGTATAAATTAGCTTTTCTTTTCAGTGAATGTGGAGAACCTGTGTGGCTTGCAGTGTGGCGTATGGGACAACGACAGTTCTTTTTCAAAAAAGGAATTCAAAACTTAAAGAATGACATGATTCATTCTTTTTAAAAAACTATGTCACTTTCATGAAACAAAATGCCTTGGGTAAGAAAATTTTAAGAATTTAACCGATAAAGTAGATCCCAGGAAGCATGGTCCTTAAACGATCCATGGTCAGTATTCTAGGTAAATGAAAGGAGCTTATTCTCTTCTAGAGTCTAATCAGGCAGAGTCATTTGATGAAAGATTGTGGCAGCAAGATGTTTTTTCTAAAGCTTCTCACGGGAATACTAATTTTGTAATAAGGGGTAAACAGAATTTTGCATAAATACAAATATCGATCAGGCAGGACTGCTGCGCCAGGACACTTCTATCTGGGCAATAACTTAATTTGCAGTTTCTTTTCTTGGAGGAAAAACTTCTAGACTTCAGAATTTTGGAAGCTGAATGACAAGCAGGTTTTTCATATTTTGCTGTCTCTGACATTTTTCCTATTTCTCAGGCTTTGCAGTTTTTTTCTTAGGTCCTTGATGGCAGCTAAAATATCAGTGAGCTGCGGGTCATTCTGTGCCTTCTGAGTGTAGAGATGAAAATGTCTGATGGTTTCAGACAACAGGACCTCGGCCTCGACATCTCTCTCCTGAAAGTGCAGCATCCGCTCACAGGCGATGGCGTAGTTTTTGTGCCAGTTCACTGGGTGTTCCTTTCGTAAATAGACGATCTCCTTATAAAGCTGGAAAACAGCAAAGATGTTAGCATTCCATGGTCATCCTTTGACTTAAAAAAAAAAAAACCATACACACACACACACACACAGAAAACAGAACACAGAGAAACTGATAGCACAAGACAAAAAAAACCAAGCTGCCTACAGTAAAAATCTAATCATTGCCAGGCCATGCAGAAAATGCAGGATTTTACTGCAATTATTACAGTAGCAGGAGG
Organism: Thryonomys swinderianus; assembly: GCA_004025085.1. Taxonomy (NCBI): domain Eukaryota; kingdom Metazoa; phylum Chordata; class Mammalia; order Rodentia; family Thryonomyidae; genus Thryonomys; species Thryonomys swinderianus. The sequence goes on along the minus strand of PVIC010031907.1, from coordinate 1,857 downwards.
CAAATATGCTTCATCTAAAACTGCTTCTGGGGTTTTCGGGTGCAGCAGGAGGAGCTGACACACACCCCATCAGGACAAAATGCTCTTCCTCCAGAAAGATGTTCTGGGAAAGGGATTTAGTTCTAACTTGTGGAAAGCTATTTACTCAACAGGCAGAGAGGCTGAAACTCTAAATTTAGCTGTTGGAGGAAAAAATAGTTTCCTTTAGAAGACTGTGTGACAAAAGAACTGGAAGGAATTTAAATTCTGTCTCACATTATTAACACGAACTTCTCTCGGCATGGAAGACAGTAGGAATGACAGCAACAGAATAATCCCAACTGCCCCATCCGCCAGGAGGTTGGAAAAACAACCCAAGAGGTGCCCTGAGCACAAGAAACAGTAAATCTTCATCACAGCCTAGAATTTACATTTGGAGAGTCAGAAATTCAGAAATTTGATTTTCTCACATCCGGCAGTATTAATTGGATATAGTTAAAATTTTTAATACCAAGGAAATAAAACATGAAAATTTAATGTGAAACAAAAAGCAGAGGAAAATCTCAAAGTGAAGCAATATGGTTATCTCTCTGGGAATTTCACAGCCTTTGTGGGGACTGTTACGTCAAAGCTGGATTCCCAGGAATGTTCCAGTACCTCTCAACACAGCTCAATAGCGAAAACTTCCTTGTGACATCCAGGTTTTGAGTTAGAATTGTGCTTAAGGCATCACTGAGTCGAGCCAACTGCATTGTCTACGTTCTCAGATCCTATTCCAGAGCTGACAGAGGCAACTGATTTCAAAAATATCTGTGTCAAAAACTCCACAAACCACACTGACATCATTTCCACATTTCATAAGCCTTTGCCTTCTAGTTGTCTTTTAAGCACTTCTTTTTTTTGAGACAGGGTCTTGCTTTGTAGTCCAGGCTGGCCCTCAGCTCACTATGTAGCCCAGGCAAGCCTCGAACTCAGAAACCCTCCTGCCTCTGCCTCCTGAGTGCTGGGATGACAAGCGTGAGCCACCACGCCCGGCACTGTGGTGTGTGGTATTGATTGCTGGTGGGCGTGAGTCTCCACGCCCAGCATTGTATGTGGTTTCCAGGGATCGAACTCAGGACCTTGAGCTTGGGAGGCAGGTGCCAGAACCACTGAGCTAACCCTCCGGCCCTAAGCAACTTCTTTAGTTATCTAAGTTTTAAAAAACATGAAAAGATCACAACGTACTGTCAGTTGGCTATGCCCTCTCACCTTCCTGGTAAAACACACTGTCTCATAGCCAGCCTTCCAGTCTGTCTTCTGTCCAGAGCCTCTGTCTGAGGAGGAGGGTGCACAGTGCTAGGCAGGCAGAGGCAGCACCTCCTGGAGAGGGAACCAGAAGCTCGCTGTGACCCACCACAGCCTCAGGCCCCAGCAACCATGCTGTCCTTTCCAGAACATTCTGTGGCTTAGGCAGCATTAGTTAATTCCAGGGGACCAGTGAGGTCATGTGTGCTGAATCCTGAGAAGCCAGTCACTCCTTATCATGTGGGGCTGTCTGTCTTCCACCTTCTATTCATGTGGAACAGCCTCACCTGATGTAGTGTTTCCAAGGACCTGGCTACTCTCTGCTCTCTTTCTACCACTGAACTTAGTATCACCTGAACTTAGTGCCTCATGGAATAATAGGAAAAATATCCTTTTTTTTTTTTTTTTTTTTGCTTTTTGAGACAGGGTCTCGCTTTGTAGTTCAGGCTGGCCCTGAGCTCACTACGTAGCCCAGGCAAGCTTTGAACTCAGCAATCCTCCTGTCTCTGCCTCCCGAGTGCTGGGATTACAGGCGTGAGCCACCACGTCCGGCATTGTGGTATGCGGTGTTGATTGTTGGTGGGCGTGTCT
>PVIC010031906.1:0-21062 GCA_004025085.1 Thryonomys swinderianus | reverse complement strand
ATTTGAGGATTCTATTTATTTATTTATTTATTTTTGTGGTACTGGGGATTGAACTTGGGCCCTATGTGTGTCCAAGGTTGGCACGGTACCACTTGAGCTAAATCCCCAGCCCAATTCTTTTAAATTTTTTAGTTGACCTGTGGTAATTATTTGTATGTACTGGGATATTATGTGAAATTTCCATTCATATATACCTTGTGTAATGATCAAATCAATGTACTTAGAATATTCATAACCTCAAAACTTTATCATTTATTTTATTGAGAATATTCAAAATTCTCCTAGCTATTTTGATGCACACAATATATGATGATTAACCATAATCACTCCACTCTCAGGAAAATCAAATTTATGCGTCTCTTTTTTTTTTTTTTTTGAGACAGGGTCTCACTTTGCAGTTCAGGCTGGCCCTGAGCTCACTATGGAGCCCAGGCAAGCTTCGAACTCAGCAATCCTCCTGCCTCTGCCTCTCGAGTGTTGGGATTACAGGCGTGAGCCACCACGCCCGGCACTATGCCTCTTTTCTTTATTCCTTTTTCTAAATGTAACTTTACACCCACTGATCAACTTCTTTCCATTCTTCCTCTCTCAAATCTCTGTCATCTCTGGCAATCACTGTTCTACTCTGCATTTCCAAGAGACCAGTTGTTTTAGATTCCAGAGTAAAAAACCACAGTAAAAATCAGTTGGTATGTGTTGTGATGTAAAATAAGCCAGATATGGAAAGTAAAATAACTTGTTTTTCTATGGCTCAATAGCAGGCAAGGAAGCTCTTTTCCTCCCCTTCCTTCCTTCCTTCCTTCCTTCCTTCCTTCCTTCCTTCCTTCCTTCCTTCCTTCCTTCCTTCCTTCCTTCCTTCCTTCCTTCCTTCCTTCCTCTCTCTCTCTCTCTCTCTCTCTTTCTTTCTTTTCCTTCCTGGGGGTTGATGAGATTGGCACATTCAGGGTGGTGTGGCCATAGGCTGTTACTGGGGATTGAAACCAAAGCCTTCACCTTGAGTTACATCCCCTGCCTATCTGCCCCCCTTTTTTGGAAACATATTATCACTAAGTACCCAATTTTCTCAGTTTGGGCTAGCACCCAGGCTCCCAGAACGCTAGGGTCACGGAGGTATGTGACCTTTAAAATGTCGTATCATTTCTGTTTGCTCTACATTTTCATTTCTGAAGTCTTCAGACAAATCCAATGGACAAAATATAACCCTGATTGTGGTCTTCTCTAGCACGCAAGGTTCTCTTCAGATTTTATCTAAGAAATCCTGCACAGACCATTAAAAATTTAACTTTTTTTGTTGAATGAAATCTTCTATGTGGCTAATCCCAAAGGGAATTACATCACCCATATGTTTATTACATTGTGCTGCATCTTGATATTGTGATACAAGATCCAAACAAGTGAAGATTTCACTGCTTTTTTCATCTTTCTGTTCACACAGCTCCATGGGAATATGTCTATATTATGTAGAGTAAAATTTACTAAAGGAGATGCTATGAAATGAGAAGAAAGGGAGGGGATACAATTAAGTTTGGTGGTTTCAAAACAAGTCTATTAAATAATGGAATGGAATATTGATCATTAAACAAAAGACATACAGTAGCAGTAATCTGATACTTTAAAATGGGATTGGTAATTAAACTGGCAAGGTTTAGTTATAGAGTAATACAATAAAATATTGCTTAAATAGCATGATCACTGGCAGTGGAATACTACTGTTGAATTAATTAGGAATTATATTTTAGTGTGTATACAGACATTTAACATATGAAAAACTTCAATTTAATTTAGTTTGACAAGTTAGAATAGTTAAATCTGTCATACATGGCCATATATATATATATATATATATATATATATATATATATATGAAAATGAGGTTGGTCCTTTAGCTCACAATATCTTACAAAATGTCATAGGAATTAAAGACCTTTGAATGTAAATGATATGTCTCAGATATTTCAGAAGAAAATTGGGAATGCATCACACAAAGTTTATGGTTGGGCAAAATCATTTTAAGTAAGGTAAGAAATTCAAAAGTAAGAAGAGAGACATGCTTTACTAAATAAAAGTTAAAACATCATGGCCAAAATAACATTCCAATAATTAACTACAAAAGAACAAATGAGAAATTTCCAATGAAGTGCTGATAAGTATACTAAATGGACATATATTAACATACAAGTCTAAACATTGTTACATCTCAGAAACAAGAAATATCCTGATTTCACCGTATGTCCCATCATGATAATACTCTATTTCTCTTTTTCTACCTAATTAACTGCAGTTCTTTGGACATATGTTCTACTTATGTTGAAATCATCCTAAGCCTCTCAGTCACCTTTTAATAGAGCTTTTATTACCATTGGTTAACTGTCAATAATGGTCCTTGGACTACAAAGCTCAAAATCCTCTTCCTTCTTAACATGGTGAATAAATACATCTATAAATTCATCAAAGAAGCAAGAAACACCAGCAATCTCACAGCTCTGCACTAGGCTGGGTTGGCTCTTGGTTTATCTTAGGTACATTCACTTAGTTTTCATTATGTCACTCTACAGTACCTGCAGAACCCTAGGAATCACCTGGATGGATTTTATAAATGGCAGTGCCCAGTGTGGAAGTCCAGATTCCTTTCTGAATAGTTAATGATGGAGACTGAGGCTATGTTGTCAGAGAACACAACAGGAGATGTTACAAGTATGAGTCACCAAACCAGATGCAGGACTTCAAACTAAACAACCATACTCTTTCCAGAACAGTTTCATACTCTGAAGAACAATGGCAGGGAGATACTTACAGCTTAGCCTGTCTGCTCAATAAGTATATTTCCTTTTTGTTTTGCCAACACTGCACAAGCATTCCTCTTGGGATGTTGTTCTACACTGAATTTTTTTTTTCTTGCTGATTCTTTTTTCCCAAGACACCAGAATAAATGTCATGTGATTAAGTCTTTATTATATCTTTGCCATGGATTCTTCTGTCTTCCAGAGATCTAACCCCCTGACAACTAATTGAAGCTCTGAGCTAAAGATTCTGTTGAAGTTTGACTCCAAGAAGCCTGTGTTAATTAGGTCCCTTGTCTCTTCAAAGTCCACATCTAGGTGCACAGTTCCTCACTGCAGAAAAATGACTCTCCTTTTCAACAAAGGGATAAACTGGAACACCTTAATGTAAAACTATAAGTAGTACAGTCCTTGGCTTCATGATTCTTTTGTTAATAGACTATAAACATCAAATCTATAGCGTAAGACTAAAGAACTGTCATCTAGTCATATACATGTAAATCTTTCATAATTCAAAGACATATGTTTGGATATTTTTATGAACATTTCCCTGAAGTTGGCAACTTTAAAGAATGCTATTTCAGGTTTTATAAAATTCCATTAAAAAAGAGATACCATGCGATAAGAAAGTTAATAAAATTCCATTTTTGTGGGGGCCGGAGGGTTAGCTCAGTGGTTCCGGCACCTGCCTCGCAAGCGCAAGGTCCTGAGTTTGATCCCCGGTAACCACATACAATGCTGGGCGTGGAGACACGCCCACCAACAATCAACACCGCATACCACAATGCCGGACGTGGTGGCTCACGCCTGTCATCCCAGCACTCGGGAGGCAGAGGCAGGAGGATTGCTGAGTTCGCGGCGGCTTGCCTGGGCTCCATAGTGAGCTCAGGGCCAGCCTGAACTACAAAGCGAGACCCTGTCTTAAAAAGCAAAAAAAAAAAGTTCCATTTTTGTGGAAAAATATAGTTATGAATATTAGTTATGAATATTATATAGTTATGAATATTATTATATATATATTATATATTATATACTATATATTTATATAGTAATATTATATACTATATAGTTATGAATATTATTCTACATTTATAGAAACAGGTCTGAGAATGGTTAAGTGGTCTTTATAGTGGGGTCCATTGAGGTTTTGAATGCAAAGCCACAAGGACATAGACCCATTCCCTAGAACGCTGAAGGTATTTAATCGATTTCTGGTGAATGAATGAATATATACATAATCTTGACAAGTGGCATTAGATGTCGGTGGCAAATATTGGTCAAAGAGTTCAGATTGGTGGGAAGTGAGGATATGCAGTGACAGGAAAGAGAAAAGGTATTACAAAAGGGGAAATAAAGTTGGAGGCAGAAAATATGGGACATTTAGGGGACAAGAAATAGGAAAGATCTAAACAATGTTTAGGGAAAGGGTCCTGAAGACTGAGATAACTCTGCTGTTGTAGTACACTGTACTGTTGAGAGAGGCCTACATGTCTAGGAACTGTGGAGAGTTCCGAGTGCTGAGAGAGAGCCTTGTCCAACAACATAATTGGATCTCAGTCCTAAAAATACAGTGAAGTACATTCTACCAAAACCTCAAATGAGCCTGAAGGAGGCTTCTGAGTTGCAGACGGGAACATGACTGGATCAGCGGTATGACTTAGCCAAATGCAAAGAAGCCAGCCTTCCACTCCTGGAATTCTGACCTACAGGATAGAAGGAAAGTAAATGGTTGTTTTAACACACGTAGTTGTGATTATTTTTTGTAGCAGTGGCAAATATATATACAAAAAAAACTCTCTTTCATTAGGCCTACTACCTTCTTGCTTGTTGGACATCTATCTTTACATGTTTGTGGCATACAGTGTGATATATATGTATATATATCACATTTATATATGTATCACATATATATCACACACACACACACATATATATTTATTTATTTTTATTTTTTGAGACAGGGTCTCACTTTGTAGTTCAGGCTGGCCCTGAGTTTACTGTCTAGCCCAGGCAAACCGTGAACTCAGCAATTCTCCTGCCTCTGCCTCCTGAGTGCTGGGATTACAGGTGTGAACCACCACACCTAGCATTGTAGTATGTGGTTTTGATTGCTGGTGGGCGTGAGTCACCACACCCAGTATTGTTGTATGTGGTTACTAGGATTTAAACTAGGGATTCTGCCCTTGGTAGGCAGGGGCCAGAACCACTGAGCTAAATCTTCAACCCAAAAAGTTCTTTCTTTACAGGCATAAATGAGATTGTTAAAATCTCACATAAACTTACCTGAAGGAGACAAAAGACACATTATAAGTAAAAAGCAGATACTGATGAAGTCAAGATTAGTATAATTTGGTTTGGAAAATTTATATACCAGTAAATCAGAGAACACAGAAGAAATAGGTAAATTCCTATGCATACCATTTACTAGAACTGAACAAAGAAAATACAAAAGTTCTATACACAACAGTAATTAACAATGAAATTAATTCAATATTTAAAGCTCTGCCAACCAAGAAAAGCCCAGGACCTAATAGATTTACCACTGAATTTTGCCGTGACTTTGGAGAACATGTACTTATCCTCTAAGTACCTGTTTGGAGCCTTCAGGAGCAGATCACTGATATGGCCCATTAATACAACACACCATCCTTGAATTTTAAGTGGTGAGCTTCTTGCACGGGCTCTTGAGAAGAGATTTCCTTCACTGTTCAGATGCGTTTTCCAGAAATGAATGTTAGACTCACTTCCTGTTTTAAGACATCCCTTTGTTATCACAATGTACTTAGTAAAAGAGGAACCAGATGATTGTCACAATTGCCGCTCTGTTTAAGACATCTTCTATAATCCAGGTAATTTCCTATGAACCTTAAACATTATTTGTTTTCAGAAATAAACTTCCTCAGGTAAGTGGAATTTTTCAAGTTTATATATAGGATACATGGTCTGTCAATATAATTTCCTGTCGTGAAGGAAAAATACAAGAGGCAAGTCTAACCTTGGCTGGGTAGAAGCTGAAATGTTACAATCAGGATCTGAACATATAAAATCAGAATGGAAGTGGGTGAGTCCATTCAGAATGCCTATGGTAATGTTAATCCACAGCCTTAATAATCAGTAATGGAATGATAGGATCCACCAATACCACTACTTTGTATACATTCAAGAAAAATGGCTTTCTTTCTCAAAGAGGCACCAGTATTTCTCAGCCTTGACCTCACAATGAGCTCACAAATGAGCACCGGGAACATTGTCATCCACTGTAAGGGAGTCACAGGCCACACTGGACTTGCCGGTTCCGATCACGACTTGCCTTTAAATAGGGTTCCTACATGTTTTATGTTCACATCAAGGGCGCAGGAGTTCTGGTCTAGAAACATGCTTTTCACCCGCCCAGTTCTGACATCTGTCCTAGATCGTAATTTCTGGTGAGCTGTGGCACGGATCATATAAAGCTGAGTGGCATCCCTAGCTTCAACCAAGTGGTTAGAGAACACCTTCCCCAGCTCAATAACAAAACTTTTCTCCAGATATTGTGAAATGTCCCCTAAAGGTATAGTCACCACGAGTGGAGGATCACTGCTCAGTAACATACTTTCATAAGTTTTCAAGCAAAATTCAACCTTTATTCCATTCCTCATTTTGGCCAGATCACGTTGTCCTTCTGAGCCTCGTTTCTGTAAATATAAAATAATTCCCTAATAGCATTGGTCACATAGAGTTGACATGTGCAAGACTTCTATGAAATAATATAAAATTTAACTTTGTGGCTGGGGTAGCTCCACATTACAGAGCTTGCTTGGTAGGCTTGAGGACCTGTGTTCAAATTCCAGTAAAGAGAAGAAAAACAGATTCTCATTTCAGCCCCTGGTGGATGAATAATATTCTGTAAATGTATTTGGTCATTATAAGCAATAATTTGGGAATTATATGATATAATTTTTCACACAAAGTATTTTATATATAATTTACTCATGAAAAAATTAATCAAAAGATTCATGATTGAAATAATAAAATGTAATTCCCAACTTGTACTTCAAGTACGAAAGCACTAAATGCTGTGTAAAATCACTATGAAGCCAAGAATTATAGTAACGTTCCATGGTTGCATAACACCCGAACACTGTTGTCTCCTTTGGTGAAGAGTGAAGAATAATTTTCTACATATGCCAGGAGCTGCACGCGACTTCCTTAGCAGTAAGTGTTGTGGAGTTCCAACACGTTCACTAAAGTGAGACATCTCAGATTTGAAGAAAACTGTACTTAGAGTTGGAAAAAATTCTAACTAATTTCGAGGTCAATAAGATCAGCTTTCAAAGAAAAGCAATAGTCAAGGCCAGTTCCACCTGACTGCTGACCTGGTCTCTTGGGAACTAAAATGAGCAAAGAATTTTTTTCTTTCTCCTTCGACCAAGGTCTCACAGGGAAATCAGATGCTTGGAGTCTGGAGTAAGAAGGAGAAAGTTGCTTAATGAGCAGATATAGGGGGGTTTAAGTAGATCCCCTAATGTTTCTCCTCAGATATACAATCTTAGGCTGGATGGACCCGTGGGCTACAGGTGGAGTCTCCAGGCTGGCAATGGGAGTGACATTTCACATCTTCCTGCTGTCTGCTGCGAGGCAGAGCTTCAGACGCCATTACCACCCATCTGAGAGCCATCTAGACATCCACTCTGAGACCCTCTTCTCTGAGACCTCCCTGAGTTGAGTCTGAAACCCTGGTAGGTACTGCAGGGAAGGCTCAGCAAGACAAGCTCAGCTGACAAAGTTACTTGATGTTACCTGATAGAGCCAGCATGGCCTAATGCTGGCAGATGATTCTGCTTGCTTGTTTCTTTGACTAATTAATTGACAACTTATTTAAAACTTTTAGAAAAAGAAAGTACATTATAAACTCTATGATGCATGGATCACTGTTGATAATTTACAATGGGGATGGAAGATCAGTTAGATAGGACAGAATGAAATAATTGGGTAGGGATTTCCAGTAAAATTAAAACCTGTTTGGGAAGTTTTGTAGTTCAAATGTAGGGAAAGTAAATAAAAGAATGGAAGTATGTACAATAAAATGGGGACATTTTTCTGTTTTTATTGTAACTATCAGATTAATCAATTGTTTACAAATATTACCTTACAACATTAGTTCATGAGACATTTCACAGTAACTTATTCCATACTAGCTGTTCACATGAATAAAATGTTTTATTTGAGAAGGAGAAATCTATATATTGTGATATCTTTTACTTCGTTATTAGTGAGGTTGAATACATTTTTGATTCTTTGAGCCATCCCCCGCCCCCCCGGAATTCAGAACCATTTGTGCAAGTTCTTTGCTTTTGCTGGAACTGTGTTCATTTGTTATTTAATACTTTTAGAGGAAGTTTTTTTTTTTTTTGAGACAGGGTCTCACTTTGTAGTTCAGGCTGGCTCTGAGCTCACTATGTAGTCCAGGCAAGCCTCGAACTCAGCAATCCTCCTGTCTCTGCCTCCCTAGTGCTGGGATTACAGGCGTGAACCACCATGCCCGGCACTGTGGTATGTGGTATTGATGGCTGGTGGGCGTGAGTTTCTATGCCCAGCATTGTACGTGGTTACCGGGGATCAAGCTCAGGACCTTGCGCTTGTGAGGCAGGCGCTGGAACCACTGAGCTAATCCTCCGGCCCAGAAGTATTTTTTTTAACTGTTTGCTGTTTTCTATTTGAATATTTTATAAATGTATATGTATAGTATTGTACAAAAACAAACTTTCTGTGGTGAGATATCAGTTTGTCATGTTGCAGACAAATGTCCTGCATTGATTTTTAAATATAAAAATTCCTCTGCATGTAGTAAGCAATTATATTTTATAACTTTCAACATTCCATTTCATTTCTTTTTTCCCTCCATAGTGCCTTTTGCCTTTTAAATCTGTTGTATTTTAATGAATGGCAATAATTATATCTTTTTGAGGAAAATAGTGCATTCAAACAAAGATTCATGGTGTTTATCGAGATTCCTTTGCTCTAACGTTGGTATAAATAATCAGTGATACGGCGCTACTGTAAGAATAAGTGACATAACTCATATATTGTATCTACCACAAATGTGGTAAAACTTGCAAAGAGAGCTATTAAAATATTTAACCATGATTTTATTATTGTTTCTATTGAACCCATTGTGAACATTTGGAGTTATTAATCTTTATATAGGGTGAAATCATAACTTTAGATACTTTTTCTTCCACATCTAAAAAGTGTCTGTTTCTATTATTTTCTTTCTAAATCCTTATCAATGAAAACTTGATCCTGCTGTTGATATGATTATTTTATTGTTATTTTAGATTTTATTATTCAGAAACTATTTAAGCTCTCCATTTAATACAGTTGCTCTGAATTCATTTACCTAATTATTCATTTTATTGTTCAAACTCTTTATTTCTTAAATTTTTTATTTTCTACAATATTGTTATTTCTGTGAAAATACAAGACTGAATTAATTAGGTAAGATTTCTGTTCAATTTGATTTTACACTTCAAGGGCAAAAATAGAAAACAGTGAAACAAATGCACTTATGTTGTAATATCCCCTGGGATAAACCCTACAAAAAGGAAGATTATACATTTTCTGTATACATGCTTTAGAACAAAATGCTTAGCACCAATAATATATTGTGCATATCAGAATCTAATACAGACAGATCCAATGCTAAGAGCTCTTACGGCAAAAACAGAGAAGGGGGCCAGAGATTGAGTTCAGTGGTTCCGGCGCCTGCCTCGCAAGTGCAAGGGCCTGAGTTCGATCCCCGGTAACCACATACAATGCTGGGCGCGGTGACTCACGCCCACCAGCGATCAGTACCACATACCACAGTGCCGGGCGTGGTGGCTCACGCCTGTCATCCCAGCACTAGGGAGGCAGAGGCAGGAGGATTGCTGAGTTCAAGGCTTGCCTGGGCTACATAGTGAGTTCAGGGCCAGCCTGAACTACAAAGCGAGACCCTGTCTCAAAAAAAAAAAAAAAAAACCCAAAACACAAACAAACAAACAAAAAACTCCACAACACCAAAAAACAAAACAAAAAAAACAACCAGAGAAGGGACACTCCGAGAGGTCATGGCTGTATCTGAAATACTGATTGTATGTCTGAACTCAACTGTACACACTTTTCTCACTGAGGAATTATACCTCAACAAATCCGGATAAAATCAATGAAAAAGGACATCATGGAAACAAAGAAACTGCTGGATTTTGAAAATCTTAACATCTCCGCAGCTTCAGGAGCTACCTCCTTCCTCAGCATCCTCAGGCACGGTCACTCGCTATCTCCCTCTCGCTCGTCCTGGTTCCCACGCGGCTGCCTTTCAGACTTCTGTAAATAAAGGAAGCACCTTGTTCAGAGGAACTGCACTGCTTGTGCCCCCCACAAACTACACGACCTGCAACGTGCTCAGGGCTCACCCTGACTCACTTCCTCGAAGTCTCTGTTGAAATGTGTCTTGTACACTTGTCATTCCTGGAGCCCCTAAAAAAACACCACCTCTATCCATTCTCAGTATTACATGGCTGTGCTTTCCTCTGAAGACTTACCAACATAAGATATGTCACATGATTGATAATTTTTTGTAGGTGTATGAACTTGTACACATTTATGGAATGTCATGTAATATTTAGATGTATATTATGTGGTTTTGTAGTGTTAAAAACAGGTTAAATCTATTTCAAATACTTATTAATATGTCATTTCTCTTTAGTGAAAATATGCAGTCTTTTTTTTTTTTTTGAGACAGTGTCTCTCTCTGTAGTTCAGGCTGGCCCTGAGCTCACTATGTAGCCCAGGCAAGCCTGGAACTCAGCAGTCCTCCTGCCTCTGCCTCCCGAGTGCTGGGATTATAGGCGTGAGCCACCACACCCAGTTTTGTGGTGTGTGGTATTGATTGCAAGTGGGTATGAATTACCACTCCCAGTATTATTGTATGTGGTTACCGAGGATTGAACCAGGGTCCTTTTGCTTGCTAGGCAGGCGCCAGAAGCACTGAGTTAAATCTCCAGCCCTGCAAAGTTTTTTTTTTTTTTAACTGGAGATTGAACTCAGGACCCTGCACTTGCTAGGCAAATGCTGTGCCACTCAGCTAAATCCCAGGCCTTTGAAAACCTTTTTCCCTGGGCTCTTTTTGAGCTTATTCTTTTGAAAAGCTAGAGAATGAAACCAGGACATCATAGATGTTAGGCAAATGCTCAGTCACAGATACTGTTATTAGTCATATTTTTTCTCAGTGATTGTATTGCATTAAATTTTATATTTCAGTGTTATGTGCTTGGGGCTCAATTTTACATTACTAATGATATGAAATAATTGGTCATTACAGCTGTAGGATACACATCATATTGAGTAAAAGGTAGCGAGAAAAATTGAAATTCCTAATCCAAGATGGCACAAGGGATGCTTTTAAGATGACCAGATACAGAATTTAGCAATGCTAATTTTGTCTTCATAGCATATGGAATCACGAAATGACACAAGACTTTCAGAATTTCTTCTGCTGGGATTTTCAGAGGATCCAGAGCTGCAGGGCCTGATATTTGGTCTTTTCTTCTGTATGTACTTGATCACCCTGCTGGGGAACCTGCTCCTCATCCTGGCCACCTTCTCAGACCCCCACCTGCACACACCCATGTACTTCTTCCTCTCCAACCTGTCATTTGTGGACATCTGTTTTATGTCAACCACCACACCAAAGATGCTGGTAAATATCCAGAAGCGAAGTAAGGTCATAACTTATGAAGGCTGCATCACACAGACTTATTTTTTTACGTTGTTTGTAGGGCTGGAAAACTTCCTCCTGGCCGTGATGGCTTATGACCGCTTTGTGGCCATCTGTCACCCTCTGCACTACACAATCATCATGAAGTCTCAGCTCTGTAGATTGCTAGTTTTTGCATCCTGGATCATGAACGCCCTGAATTCTTTGCTACAAAGCTTAATGGTGCTGCAGCTGTCTTTCTGCACAGACTGGGAAATCCCACACTATTTCTGTGAACCTAATCAGTTGGTTTATCTCGCTTGTTCTGACACTTACCTCAATTATATGGAGTTGAACTTGGTAGCTGGACTGCTGGGTGGTGGAACCCTTGCTGGCATCCTTTATTCTTACTCTAAGATAGCTTCCTCAGTATGTGCGATGTCTTCAGTTCAGGGGAGGTATAAAGCATTTTCCACTTGTGCATCTCACCTCTTAGTTGTTTGCTTATTTTATTGTACACTACTAAGTGTGTACTTCAGTTCTTCTGTCACTAAAGATTCACACTCAAGTGCAGCAGCCTCAGTGATGTACACTGTGATCACCCCCATGCTGAATCCCTTCATCTACAGTCTGAGGAATAAAGACTTAAAGAGAGCTCTGAAAAGTCTCTTTGACAGAGAAGTTATATTGCCATCCATTTTCCTGGGACTAACGGATCTGTGTTAATCGCGTGTTCAATGCTTCAATGCAAATATTACAATATTTTTATCCCATTGTGGAAGTAATTTTCTGCATTTCCTTTTATTTATATTCAGTCATAGTCAGTAACCACACTTATTTCCAAACACATGTCTTCAGGGAAAGTCTTCATGAAAAGACACCTTCAAACTGATTGAATATATTGGCCTCTCAATAAGAGAAGTCATTTCGTAGTCTGAGATAAACGTCCATATTGTATATTGGATTAGTATAAAATAATCATTGATGTGATAAGCTGCTGTCCATGTGTTAAGTGATTACTCAATGACTATTAGTTGGAAAGAAAAAGATAAAATAAAGATAAAACATGGCATACATTGTATATCATGGAAACATTACTCACTATAATAACCCACTTACTGTCTAGGTTATGTATCTCATAACATTATGTGTTCAACCTTCTTTCCTTCCTTCCTTCCTTCCTTCCTTCCTTCCTTCCTTCCTTCCTTCCTTCCTTCCTTCCTTCCTTCCTTTCTTTTTCTTTCTTTCTTTCTTTCTTTCTTTCTTTCTTTCTTTCTTTCTTTCTTTCTTTCTTTCTTTCTTTCTTTCTTTCTCTCTCTTTTCTTTTTCTTTCTTTCTTGCTCTCTGTGGTACTTGTGCCCTTGTGCTTTCAAGGTCAGCACAGTACCACTTGAGTTAAATCCTGAGCAGACAGAATTAAAAGTCCTGATATATATAAAAAACAAATAAATTACACCAAGTAGGTGAGATTGTTCATGTTTATACATGGGTCCAAAGGCTATGAATACAATTTCCTGTCATGTGGGAAATATAAGATAAGCTATAGTTTAACACAATATACACTAGTAAAGTCATATGGAATCAGAAAAGAATTTCCTCAGAAATCTACAAATAGACATACCATTCAATTCAGTTATACAACTCATCGGATTTTCCTAAAAGAATTCAGTATACTTTAAATTTGCCTGTGTACCATGTTTATTGTAATATATTTCACGATATCCAAGAAGGGCAGGTTTCTGAAGATAACAGGAGTCATGGTCCCTCTACATATCAGGGCTTTGTAATTTCTAAGGAATTAGTTTAGTCATATATCTCAGACTTTGTAGAAAATTCTAAGTTAGCACTGGGCAAAAATCACTAATGAGGTGAGATTTCTGGGAGGCAGGAGATTTCACAGAGGAGTAATGATGTATTGATTCACTTGATTTCTAGCCTTGTCACCTGGGAATGTATAATGAGAGGAACTGATCCTTTCTACTCAGATCTTAGAGGTAGGAATAACAATTGGAAATGTACTGAGTGAACACAGACTCCTGGCTGTAATTAAATCCTGTGCAGTGCTTATAAAGTACAGTTTTGGGCTGGGGAAGCCAAAGTGGTTCCTTTTGGAGCTTAGTTAAGATAGAGGACTGACATTTCTTTCTGTTGTCCTGATTGGAAAATAGGCTTCTTTATCTTCTCCACCCATCCCAGGGAGGAATCCAGACTTCCAGGCAGATTGTTTCTAGTCAGAGACACCAAACAGGTGAGACTGAGGTCCCTGTAAGTACCGCAGAAGAGATTCACCAGAAAGGGAAATTGACAAAATTTAGACGACATTGCCTGCACGCTGGGGGAACTAGCCCAGAGCTGAGTCGTTGTTTGCTTCTGTGACAGGACAACTGGCAACTTATCTAACATGTGAAGAAGAGACATGTCCATTAGACTGTGTAATTCATAGATCATTACTAACATTAGATGATGGAATAAGGTCCAATTGGCTGAACCTGAGTGAACTACTTCTTTAGACTATTTCCCATAAACTGATAATATGTCAAGAAAATTTGCATTTAGGGAGTAGGGTAAGAGTTGGTATGGAAGAATATGTAGTGAAGTGAAGGCATATTTTCTCTAAGTTTTAGTGTGCCCTGAATTTAAGCCCTTTCCTAAGTTATTTGCAAACTAATGTTAAATTGTCATTAGATCAAACTAATGTATTTCTTACAAATTTTCTCTTGAAACAGCAGTGTCTGAGACAAACATTCTACAGTGACTTGTTTCATTTGTTTATTTACATGAAGAAATTATGATTTAATTGACAAGTAAAGAGAAAAGAAAATTTATGTTGCTTTTTTTTTTTTCTTTTTTTTTGAGACAGGGTCTCGCTTTGTAGTTCAGGCTGGCTCTGAGCTCACTATGTAGCCCAAGCAAGCCTCGAACTCAGCAATCCTCCTGTCTCTGCCTCCTGAGTGCTGGGATTACAGGCGTGAGCCACCATGCCTGGCACTGTGGTATGTGGTATTGATTGCTGGTGGGCGTGAGTCTCCACGCCCAGCATTGTATGTGGTTACCGGGGATTGAACTCAGGACCTTGCGAACTCAAGACCTTGCACTTGTGAGGCAGGCGCTGGAACCACTGAGCTAACCCTCTGGCCCTATGTTGCGTTTTTAATGCAGCCAATGCAGAATACATTCTTTAGTTTTTGGAAAACTGAGTAAAGCAGGTAAGACTTCTACCCAATTTTATCTTGCATTATGGTGGCAAATCGGCTGTGATGTATTAATTAATGTGCATACACTGTTCCCAGAGACAAATTCTTTGTGGAAATAGTGCAGCTTTTCATGACAGGTACAGCATTTTATACAAAATCTTTTAGACTGAAAAGTCCTTAGAGCAGTGGTAGGAATATGAGTGCACTCCAAATTGTTATCAATCAACATCATGCAGTATTACATTCACTTTACTAAAATTTTGTTGAAGATTTCTATATCTGTCTTCATCATGGATTTTGGTTTGTATTTTTTTCATTCACAGCCATTCTCAAAATTTGATTCCTTTTGTACAGAGAGCTACAGGCTAACAGGTAGAGGGAAATAAAGGGTCATTTATATTTATATTTATTATGCCTCTGAAGTAAAAATAATCCACAATTCCACTTATTCAATGTTTAAATTTGTAGGCGTTTAAAGTAGAGGTATCAAGAGAGGAGGAGGACCGGGGATTTAGCCCAGTGGTTTCAGTGTTTGCCTTGCAAGTGTAAGGCCCCAAGTTTGATCCCCAGTAACCACTATGCTGGGTGTGGTGACTCACACCCACCAGCAATCAGTACTGCACACCACAGTGCTGGGCCTACAGCACTCAGGAGGAAGAGACAGGAGGACTGCTGGGAGTTTGAGGCTTGCCTGGGCTACATAGTGAGCTCAGGGCCAGCCAGACTATAAAGTGAGACCCTGGCTAAAAACAAAACAAAAAGAGTTTACTGTTGTTGGGAATGTAGACTGGTGCAACCATTGAGGAGATCAGTGTGGAGTTTCCTCAAAAATCCAGGAATAGAGATCCCATTTGACCCTAGGTGCTAGGAATGCACATGAAAGAATTAAAAGAATCATATCATAGCATCATATGTGCACCCATGTTCATAGCAGTTCAGTTTGTGATAGCTAAATCTTGGAAACAACCCAAATGCTCATCAATTGGAGACTGAATAAAGATTTTTTAAAATAAAATGGAGTATTACTCTGCCATAAAGATGTTTGAGTCATTTATACTTAAATGGACATACCTTGAGGACATGCTCATAAGTGAAATAAATAGGTTACAGATATGTAAATACTGTATCTTTTCTCTGGCATGAAAATACATCCAAAGATGTAAATGAGTTCTACAATGTGTGATAGATTTTGTGAAGTAGGGAATATTCAAAGGGAAAGGGGTAGGGTAAAGTAATGGGAGAAATAAAAAACATAATCTTAGGGCCGAGGGTTAGCTCAGTGGTTCTGGCGCCTGCCTCGCAAGCGCAAGGTCCTGAGTTTGATCCTGGTAACCACATAGAATGCTAGGCGTGGAGACTCAGGACCACCAGCAATCAATACCACATACCACAGTGCCAGGCATGGTGGCTCACGCCTGTAATCCCAGCACTTGGGAGGCAGAGGCAGGAGAATTGCTGAGTTCGAGGCTTGCCTGGGCTACATAGTGAGCTCAGAGCGAGCCTGAACCACAAAGTCCGACCTGTCTCAAAAAAAAAATCTTAAAAAAAGAAGAAAGAAAGCATATGCATATAGTTTTCCTCAGAAAACTACAAATAGACATACCATTCAATTCAGCTATACAACTCATCAGATTTTCCTAAAAGAATTAAATTCAGTATCCTATAAATTTGCCTGTGTACCATGTTTATTGTAATATATTTCACAATATCCAAGGTATAGGAAGAGCCTAGGTGTCCCTCAATACATGACTGAATATAGAACATATGATATATATCCTTAGAAAAAGAAAGGGCAGTTGGTATGGAGAAATGTGTAGTGAAGTGAAGGCATATTTTCTTTAATATGTATTTAGGGAAATGCATAAAATATAAGGGTGAGTAGGGAAATGGGTAAAAATGAGAATTAACTAATGTCATATAGTGGTACAAATTCCCAGTGTTGTGTGTGGTGGTGATGTGTATATAAGGTGTTTCAGTAAGGAATTCAATTTTCTTTTTTATTTCGGAGATAGGGTTTTGCTTTGTAGTTTAGGCTGGCCCTGAGCTCAACTATGTAGCTCAGGCAAGCCTTGAACTCAGCAATCCTCCTGCCTCTGCCTCCCAAGTGCTGGGATCACAGGTATGGGCCACCAAGCCCGGCACTGTGGTATGTGGTACTAGTTGCTGGTGGGTGTGAGTCACCACACCCGGTATTGTTGTATGTGGTTCCTGGGGATCAAACCCGAGCCCTTGAGCTTGCTAGGCAGGCACTGCAATGACCGAACTAAATCTCTGGCCCAAGAATTCAATTTTTTAAAAAAAGAGAGTGGAGGAGGAAATATTATTTATTTTAAATTTTTAAATAATAGTTACTTATAATGAATAATTTCTAGGTACATGCTGCACAACATTGTGCCTAGTGTTAGAAATATGGTCTTGTGCATATAAAAATTTGTTATAAAGGTAGATCTCGTATGAAGTACTCTGATCACACATGACAAGAAAAGGGAACACAAAGGTACTCTGGGCAGTTCAGGATGTGTCCATAATAGTGATTTCAGTAATAGACTTAGCAGGATTTGCATGAATACAAGCACATCAAGTTGTACACTTTTTAAATTTATTTATTGGTACAAATTAGATATATTTAGTGATCACATGCATCACAAGGAGTTTGTACCTATATATGATATATCTGATTACTTTTTCTCTGCCATTCCTCTCCCCTCTTCAACAGTCATTTTATACATAGAGTTTTTCATGTTGAAATTATACCTTGAAAAGCTATCTAAAAACTATAACGCACAATGTGGAAATAAAGGACCCTTTCTTTGTCACTTCGTCTTGAGGGTGACCTTGGCTGGATTAAGTATCTTGGACACTTGATACTATGAAGGAGGCACAATATACATTGATGGATTAATCCACTGATATTTACAGCTGGATGTGCTGTTGGAGCGGAGACCCGGCTGGAGAGGCAGGTCACTAGCGACATGATAGAGGAGGAAAAAGCTCTTGGTGTTCTTTCTGTGCGCACTGCTTCCGGTCCCCCAAAGGTGAATATCATGCTCTCCTTGCTTCTCCACCATGAATTTTCAGCCTTTGTGCATGTTCATCATGTACTGAAATTTTTGAAACTTGGAGACAAGTTAAATCTACCTGTTTCTAAGTTACAGGTGTGGGTATTTCGTCATAGTGAAACACTGGGCCTTACACTCTGCACCTTGAAAGACTTAACATTTCAACTGGTCTAAGGATTCCACCCTTCTCACCATTTTCTTCTAAACCTCCCCTCATCACACGTTCTAGTTACCACATTGCCTTCCTTTTGAGCTTTGACATATGAAACAAGCATTTTCTTCAGGGTCTGTACATGGATTATTTAGTACAGTTGACAGAAGTTTAGGCAGATAACTTTGAGGCTTCCTCTGATGCACGTCCTTGAGGTCTCTGCTCAAGTCCTATCCTGTTTATAACTATGTTGCTTGCATGACCATAAAGGTGGCACCTCCTTCTCTCTTCATCTTTCTCTGTCCGTGTTTTCCTCAGAACAATTCTTACTATGTAACGTGCAATATAACTATTTCCTCTTATGATTTTACATACAAATAATTATAGGTAATGATGAAACACAAAATGATATTTAGAGTCACGAATGGCTTGTGTAGTGTTAAAATGTAGTTAGACCTATTTATTCCTTCAAAAATTTATCAAACTATGAATTCTAACTGGTGAAAAGTTTGAAAAGCTGCCTCTAGGTTTTATTAGTTCCTTTTGTAGCTCTTGGTATCAAAAGTAGGACTTCACATAGTCAGGTGTTCAATCTACAACCTAACAAGAGTATAATTGTGTTAATCAGCAATGATTGCATTGTAGCAAGACTTGCTTTTCAGTACACTATGGTGGGATCTCAGTTCAAATGCATTAAATAATTGCTAATTAAAGTTATATATTATATTCTATATTGAGAAAAAGTGAGGCAGTGCTAAAGGAATTCAGAGGATAAGGAGCCAGATTAAAAAAATCAGCCAAATTACTTTTCTTTTTACAGAACATGGAACCAAAAAATGACACAAGAATGTCAGAATTTCTTCTTCTAGGATTTTCAGAAGGCAAAGAACTGCAGCCCTTTGTATTTGGACTTTTCTTCTCCATGTACCTGATCACTCTGCTTGGGAACCTGCTCATCATCCTGGCCACAATTTTAGACTCCCACCTGCACACACCCATGTACTTTTTCCTCTCTAACCTGTCTTTTGTGGACATTTCTTTTACTTCTACCACAGTCCCAAAGATGTTGGTGAACATCCAGACACAGAGTATGGTCATAACTTATGAAGGTTGCATCACCCAGATTTATTTTTTTGTGTTATTTGCAGTGTTGGACAACTTTCTCCTGGCTGCGATGGCCTATGATAGGTATGTAGCTATCTGTCATCCCTTGCAGTATTCAGTCATCATGAAGCCTTGGCTGTGCAGATTCCTGGTGCTAGTGTCATGGACCATGAGTGCCTTGAATTCCTTGTTACAAAGCTCAATGCTGCTGCGGCTGTCGTTCTGCACCCGCTTGGAAATTCCCCACTTTTTCTGTGAGCTTAATCAGTTAATTCTCCTTGCCTGCTCTGACACAGGTCTTAATGACTTGATGATATTCATTACTGCTATTCTGCTGGCTATAGGTCCCCTGGCTGGCATCCTCTACTCTTATTCTAAAATTGTTTCTGCTATATGTGCCATCTCTTCAGCTCACGGCAGGTATAAAGCCTTTTCCACGTGTGCCTCTCACCTCTCAGTTGTCTCCTTATTTTACGGCACAACCTTATGTGTGTACCTTAGTTATGCTATCACGCGAGACTCACACTCAACTTCAACAGCCTCAGTGATGTACACTGTGGTCACACCCATGGTGAACCCCTTCATCTACAGTCTGAGGAATAAGGACATCAAGAGTGCTGTGAAAAGACTGACAGGGGAACTCTGCAAGCAGTTTTTCTTTTGGTTTTAAAAAGGTTCTCTTGGGCCGGAGGGTTAGCTCAGTGGTTCTGGTGCCTGCCTCACAAGCACAAGGTCCTGAGTTCGGTCCCCGGTAACCACATATAATGCTGGGCGTGGAGGCACGCCCACCAACAATCAACACCTCATTCCACAATGCCGGACGTGGTGGCTCACGCCTGTCATCCCAGCACTCGGGAGGCAGAGACAGGAGGATTGCTGAGTTCGGGGCGGCTTGCCTGGGCACCATAGTGAGCTCAGGGTCAGCCTGAACTACAAAGCGAGACACTGTCTCAAAAAAAAAAAAAAAAAAAAGGTTCTCTTGATCACAGAGCTGGATACATAAAAAAATGCTAAGATTTTTACCATCTTTTATTCATTAGTATACGTATATATCATATAGTAATTGCTTTTATCTTGTGAAATTGGTACTCTTGATTAGATAAGGGAGTATTGTTTTCCCTTTTTATTTTCTGGAATTTCTATTCTTCATATTTCAACTTTCTGTACATTGGAAGTAATTTACCTTGTAAAACTATTGTCTCTGATATTTAAACAGTGTTCTTAAAATTTTCACACATTTTGAATACTATTTTAATCACTGGATAACAAATATACAAAGTTCCCATTTGTATCTATTGTTGTAACAAAAATTAATTATACGTTGTCCTATAGAAAAAGACATTTGACCACTGAAATCATTTCTGTCATTTAGAGGAAATTTTTAAATTGAATTCTTTATTGGTATATTTTATATACAGTTCACAATCACATTCAATGATTACTGGGGAATTTGTACCAGTATATGACAGAAGTTTATCCTCATTTTTACTCATATCCCTACCCACCCACAACCTCCTACCACTTTATATACATGCTATTTCTTTTTCTTTCCAAATCATATTTATTCTTTCCACTCATTACATTCTCCGGAAATTTTGAGATAACAATTCTGTATTTATGGGCTGAGTATAACATATTGTGTTGTAAGTGAACATTATTTTTCTTCAGTTTTCATATTCACCTGAGTTTCCAGAGTATTTATGATAAACATTTACAAAATCTTATCAAATATATGTCCACAAGTAAATTTTATATATAATGACACAATTGACTGATTAATTTGGTCCCAGAATCAGAAGTCTTTATGTATGATGAACTGAATGTCTACGATATACACTGTATTACTGTTCATAAACTTTTAGTACAATAATATAATAATTGAAGCATGATATATTGCTTTCCATGGTTTATTTACTTAAGAATGATTGGAATAGTCCATGTTTTACTTTGAAATTATATTTGTTTTATCTTAAAAACATCCAGTACCATCTATAGATATGAATCCTTCCACTGTTATATATGAAATATCCCACTCTGAATTTTTTTTTTTTTTTTTTT
>PVIC010031905.1:0-20970 GCA_004025085.1 Thryonomys swinderianus | reverse complement strand
GCTTGCGAGGCAGGTGCCGGAACCACTGAGCTAACCCTCCGGCCCCAGTCTTATAGTATTTTTTGAGTCATCTAGAAGCTGTTGAATGGATTTCTCATGGTCCCTTGCTCTTTTCCATACATTTCCTTCTCATTGGCTGCTATGCTGTCCTCTAAGTTTGAGATTCGGTTCTCTGCTTAATTCATCCTACTTTGCAAGCTTTTGTTCTCCTTCATCATTCCCTGGAGCTCTGCTTGAAGCTGTTAAAAGGTTCCATTGCTTCTGCTATCTTGGATTCTATCATCTTGCTTATCTCTTCTTCAATGATGTCTTTCACTGTGGATAGTATCCCTGTTTTGATCTCAGAGATGAGTTCAGATTTCCATTTTACTCGATCCGTTTTAGTTACCATCTCCAAGTGTCCTTGCGTTTGAGTTTCAGTTTGGCCTATTTCCCTTTTCTCTGAATTTCCGTGTGGTGGTGATCTTTGTGTCTGATTTTTTGTGTATTTTCTCATTTCTATTCTTTCATTGTTATTAATGCTCTTCTTTGCCTGATGACAGGGCAATGTTTGTTGCAGGTCTTATTCTATTATCTGGGGCCTTTTGGATACAGCACTTTCCTGGGCGGTTCCTCTTTGAATCTGTAATGACCCTTGAGAGTTCTTAGTTCTGACACATCATGGGAGGTATTTGAGCAGAACAATTACATCATGTTTGTTACATTACTACAATAAATGCCATTATCAGTATTAAACACAGGAAATAAGATAAAAAGTTTTGTTAAATTCTATTCTGAAGACTTTAAGATTGTGAATTACCTCTATGTCCATATGCCAGAATTTAGAATACAACATATAGATTATTAATATACCCCCCAAACCCTTTGCAGATAAGAGGTCACTGGGGAATTAGGGAGATAGGGAGACAGGAGGAGAATGAAATAATGTTAGCAGAGTTATGAAGATCACCTATACCCTAGAACCTCATACATGCCAGCATGTAATAGAGGATACAGGGCATATATATAACAGTACCAACTCTATGTTGTAAGACCATTGGAGACTTCACCCACCTTCTTATAGTAGTACAGAAGGAGAGATAGGGCAGCCTAAGAGTCTTTTACTTCTGGTATTGCTTCTGACAGGAAGATAACAGAGTATGTGGTGACAAGAGGTGAATAGAGGGATCTAGGAGTAGATGGCAAACTAGAAGCTAGATTCCCCCCTTTTTTAATCTTGCCTGGTCTCTCAGTGCAGCTCTAGGAGCATCTCATGTGGAGGGATGCAGGAGATGGCTCTGGCTCCTCTAGGACCTGGATCCTCACAATGCAGCTCCAGGGTAGGGTTGGGGCTGGGCGGAGGCCCTCAACCCTCTGTGGGGGGGATGGTGCCCAGGGTCCGTACCTGGCTCCTCACTGCACAGCTCCGACGTACAGTGGACTGGTGGGCAGGCTTCAGTCCTTCACCACCTCTGGAATGGCCGAGTCCATGCCGCTCCATGATGCAGTGGGCTGGTGGGCTGCCCTCAGTACATTGGAAATGAATGGCACCCAGTAGCTGTGTCTGCACTGCTCAGGGATTCAGTGGGCCGGTGGGCGGCCCTCAGTCTGTCAGAAACAGATGGCGCACTGTAGCAGAGTCCGCGCTGGTCCCGGTGTATAGTGGGCCAGTGGGTGGCCCTCAGTCCACCAGAAATGGATGGCGCCCTGTAGCCGAGTCCGCACCACTCCTGGTGTACAGTGGCCTGGTGGTCGGCCTTCAGTCCACTGGAAATGCATAGTGCCCAGTAGCCGAGTCCGCACCGCTCCAGGATACAGTGGGCCGGTGGGCGGCCCTCAGTCAGCTGGAAGCGGATGGTGCCCTGTAGCCAAGACTGCACCACTCCTGGTATACAGTGGGCCAGTGGGCAGCCCTCAGTCTGCTGGAAATAGATGGTGCCTGGTAGCCAAGTCCGCGCCACTCCGGGATACAGGGGGCCGGTGGGCCACTCTCAGTCTACCGGCAATGGATGGCACCCTGTAGCTGAGTATGCACTATTCCCGGTGTACAGTGGGCTGGTGGGCTGCCCTCAGTCCACTGGAAACAGATGGCGCTGTGTAGCCGAGTACGCGCTTCTCCTGGTACATAGTGAGCTGGAGGGTGGTCCTCAGTCCACCGGAAATGGATGTTGCCCTGTAGCCAAGTACGTGCTGCTCCCAATGTACAGGGGTCCAGTGGTCGGCTCTCAGTCCCTTGAGTTCTTCATATATTGTAGATAATAGCCCTTTGTCTGATAAACAGTAAAGATGTTTTCCCAATTTGTTGGTTGTCTTTTAACAGCACCAGTGACTCTTTTGCTGTGCAGACGCTTTTCAGTAGGATGAGATCCCATTTGTTGATTCTTTCTGCTAGTTCTTGTGCTATAGAGGTTTTATTCATAAAGTCTTTGCCTAAGCCAATAGCTCCAAGAGTTTTACCTAATATGTTTTCCAGCAGGCTTACTATTTCTGTTTTAATGTTTAAGTCTCTGATCCACTGTGACTTCAGTTTTGTGCATGGTGAAAGAGTGATGTCTAGCTTTAGCTTTTCGCAGGTTAAAGTCCAGTTTTTCCAGCAATATTTTTTAAAGAGGCTGTCTTTCTTCCATTGGGGATGTTTGCCTCCTTTGTCGAAGATAAGGTGGCTTAGTGTATCCAGAGTTGTGTCAGGGTCTTCTAATCTATTCCACTGGTCCTCGGTTCTGTTACTTTGCCAATGCTGTGCAGTTTTTATCACAGCAGCTTTATATTAGAGTTTTAAATTGGGGATTATAATACCCCCTGCCATGTCATGGTTGCTTAGAATTGCTTTTGCTATTCTAGGTTTCTTGTGTTTCCAGATGAATTTTTGTATTATTTTCTCTAGCTCTGTGAAGTATACCGTTGGAATTTCAACTGGAATTGCATTGAATCTGTATAGTAGTTGTGGGAGTATAGCCATTTTGAGAATGTTGGTTCTCCCTACCCAGGAACAAGGGATATCTTTCCACTTTCTGGCTGCCTTTTCTGTCTCACTTTTCAGCATCCTGTAGTTTTCAGAGTAGAGGTCTTTCACTTCCTTTGTTAGATTGATTCGTAGATATTTCATTTTTCCGAGTGCTACTGCGAAAGGGATTGACTCCCCAATTTCTTTTTCAGTGAGTCTGTTGTTTGTTTAGATAAAGGCTATTGATTTTTGAGTATTGACCCTGTATCCAACAACACTACCAAAATTGGTGATTAAGTCTAGCAGTCTTTTGGTTGAGTTTTTAGGATCCTCCAGATAGAGTGTCTTATCATCAGCAAATAATGACAGTTTAAATTCTGACTTTCCTATCTTTATTCATTGTATATCTTTGTCCTGCCTGATTGCTATGGCTGTTTCCAGTACTATATTGAGCAAGAGTGGTGACAGCGGGCATCCTTGTCTCATTCCTGACCTTAGTGTAAAAGGTTTCAATTTTTGCCCATTGCGTATGATGCTGGCTGTTGGTTTCTCATAAATAGCTTGTATTAAATTGAGATAATGTCCATGGATTTCAATTCTCTGTAGGGTTTTGATCATAAATGGGTGTTGGATTTTGCCAAATGCTTTTTCTGCATCTATTGAGATAATCATATGGTTTTTGTACTTGTGTCTGTTAATATAGTATATTACATTGATTGATTTATGTATGTTGAACCAGCCTTGCATCCCTGGGATAAATCCAACTTGATCAGGGTGTATGATTTTGTTGAGAACTCTCTGTATTCTGTTTGCCAGTATTTTATTGAGGATTTTTGCATCAATGTTCATTAGGGAGATTGGCCTGTAGTTTTCTTTTTTGGTGGGATCTTTCCCTGCCTTTGGAATCAAGGTGATGGTTGCTTCAAGGAATGATTTTGGGAGTACTGTTCCCTTTCGATTTCATTAAGGAGATTGAGAAGTACTGGATTAACTCTTCTTTAAAATTTTGTAGAATTCAGCAGTGAAGCCGTTAGGACCAGGGCTTTTCTTTGTTGGTAGTTTTTTTATTACATTTTCAATTTCCCAGATTGATATTGGATTGTTTAACATTTTTATGTCCTCTTGATTCAGCTTTGGAAGTTCATATGTGTCTACAAATCTATTTCTTCTAGATTTTCCATCTTCTTGGAATGTAGATTTTCAAAGTACATATTTATGATCCTTTGCACTTCCTCTGAGTCTGTGCTGACTTCCCCATTTTCATTCCTTATAGCATGGATTTGAGCCTTTTCCTTTGTTTGATAAGGTTGGCTAAGTGTCTGTTGATATTATTTATCCTTTAAAGAACCAACTCTTTGATTCATTGATTCTTTGCATTGTTCTGTCTCCATTGCATTAATTTCTGCTCTGATCCTTATACTTTCCTCTCTAGTATGTGCTTTGGGTTTGTTTTGCTCCTCTTTTTCCATTTTTCTGAGGTTCATCATTAGATTGTTTATATCAGTTTGATGTATTTTCTGAATATGGGCATTCATTGCTATGAATTTCCCTTTGAGAACTGCTTTCATTGTGTCCCATAAATTCCTGTATGTTGTGCTGGGGTTGTCGTTTAGTTGTAGAAAGTATTTAATTTCCTCTTTAATTGCTTTTGTGGCCCATTGGTTGTTTAATGGTGTGTTGTTCAATTTCCATGTGTTTGTGAGGATCTTGGAATTTCTTCTGCCATTGAGCTCCAGTTTCAAGGCACTATGGTCTGATAGTATGCAGGGAATAAGTTCGATTCCTTTGCATTTACTTTAGCTTGTTCTATGGACTACAATGCAATCTCTTTTGGAGAATGATCCATGAGCTCCTGAGAAGAAGGTATATTCTCAGTTTGAAAAGTGAAGAATTCTGTAGGCATCTATTAAGTCCATTTGCTCTAAAGTTTGATTTACCTCAAGTATTTACTTAGTTATTGTTTGTCCAGTTGATCTGTGAATTTGTGACAGTGTTGTATTAAAGTCCCCTACTACTATTTTATTCGTGGTTAACTGTCTTTTCATGTGAAGTAATGTTTTTTTTAAATATATATTTGGGTGCATTAGAGTTTGGTGCATAAATATTGTCATTGTTATTTCTTTCTCTTGGATAGTTCCCTGTATGAGAATATAGTGACCTTCTTTTTTTCTTTTAATAACTTTGGGTTTGAAATCTATTTTATCTGCAAAGAAGATAGGCACTGCTGCTTTTTTGCAGTTTCCTGTGGCATGAAGGATTGTTTTCCAACCTTTTATTTTCAGTCTATGGCTTTCCTTCTGAATCAGGTGTGTTTCCTGTACACAGCACATTGTAACATCTTGCTTCTTGATCCAGTCTGCTAGTCTGTGTCTTTTAATTGGCCCATTGAGTCCACTGACATTAATGGTTATGACTGATATGGACATATTCAGAGCTGCCATGTTTCCCTGTTCTTGGTTCTTTTCTTCTTTGTTTTTCCCCTTTTCTATTTAGTTTCTTGTTTGCCCCAATGAATTCACTCTCCTGGGTCTCGTGGGTTTGGAATTTTCTGTGTTTTATTTTCCAAGATGTTCTTTAGGATGTTTTGGAGTGCAGGTTTTGTATTTGTAAAGTTTTTTAGGTGTTCTTTATCATGGGAGTATCTTATTTCCCCGTCTATTCTGAAAGATAGTTTTGCAGGATACAACAGTCTAGGCTGGAGGTTATTTTCCTGCAATGCTTGAAATACTTCTCTCCACACTCTCCTTGTACTGAGTGTTTGTGTTGAAAAGTCTGCTGTGATCCTGATGGGCTTCCCTTTGTAGGTGATTTTCTTCCTTTCTCTCACTGCTTTCAGTATTTCATTCTTTTGGTGTGCATCTGGAATCTTGATAATTATATGTCTAGGTATATATATATATATATATATATATATATATATATATATATATATAATTTTTTTTTTTTTTTGAGACAGGGTCTCGCCTTGTAGTTCAGGCTGGCTCTGAGCTCACCATATAGCCCAGGCAAGCCTCGAACTCAGCAATCCTCCTGTCTCTGCCTCCCGAGTGCTGGGATTACAGGCGTGAGCCACCATGCCCGGCTAGGTGTAGATATTTTTATATCATGGCATTTGGAGTCCAATAGGCCTCAT
This sequence comes from Thryonomys swinderianus, assembly GCA_004025085.1. NCBI lineage: Eukaryota > Metazoa > Chordata > Mammalia > Rodentia > Thryonomyidae > Thryonomys > Thryonomys swinderianus. The sequence continues at coordinate 14,914 of PVIC010031905.1, read as the reverse complement.
TCATCTGTATGTCTATTTCGTTTTCTATGAAGTTTTCTGATGCTATCTCTGACAATAGCTCTTTTATGTCTTACACTGTCTCCTGCTTCCTCAGTGACTCCAATCAGTCTTATATTATTTTTCTTTGAGTCATCTAGATGCTGTTGAATTGATTTCTCATGGTCCCTTGCTCCTTTCCATAGATTATATCTTTCCTGCTCGCTGGCTGCTATGCTGTGCTTTAGGTCTGAGATTCGGTTCTCTGCTTCATTCATCCTACTTCACAAGCTTTCGTTCTCCTTTATTATTCCCTGGAGCTCTGCTTAAAGCTGTTTAAATTTTTCCATTTTTTCTATCTTGGATTCTATCATCTCGCTGATCTCTTCTTTAATGATGTCTTTCACTGTGGACCGTATCTCTGTTTTGATGTCAGAGATGAGTTCTGATTTCCATTTTACTAGATCTGCTTTAGTTACCATCTCCAAGAGTCCTGGTCTTTGAGTTTCAGTTTGCCCTATTTCCCTTTTCTCTGAATTTCCGTGTGGTGGTGATCTTTGGGTTTGGTTTTTTTGTGTATTTTCTCATTTGTACTCTTTCTTTTTTACTAATGCTCTTCTTTGCCTGATGATAGGTCAATGTTTGCAGGCCTCTTTCTATTATCTGGAGCCCTTTGTATGTGGCACTTTCCTGGGGAGGGATCCTCCTTGAATCTGTAATGACCCTTGAGAGTTCTCAGTTCTGACACATCATGGGTGGTATTTGAGCAGAACAATCACATCATGTTTGTTAATATCAGTATTAAACATAGTAAATAAGATAAAATGTTTTGTTCAATTCTATTCTGGAGACTTTGAGCTTATGAGTTTCCTGTATGTCCATATGCCAGAATTTAGAATTAATCAGCAATGTGTAAAAAACATGTAGATCGTTAATGTACTCCCCGCCCCAGGACCCTTTGGGGATAAGAGGTCACTGGGGAATCAGTGAGGTAGGGAGACAGGAAGAGAATGAAGTAGGGTTAGCAGATTTATGAAGATCGCTTATACTGTTCAACCTTATATATGCCAGTGGGTAATAGAAGATAAAGGGTGTGTATACAACAGTACCAACTGTATGCTATAAGACCATTGGAGACTTTGCACACCTTCTTATAATAGTACAGAAGAAGAAATAGGGCTGCCTAAGAGTCTTTTACTCGTGGGTATTTCATCTGAAAGAAAGATAGAGCACAGTGTGGGGACAAGAGATGAATAGAGGTATCTAGTAGTAGATGGCAATATAGAAGCTAAACTCCCTTTTTATTTTTTTTTTTATTTTTTATTTTGCCTGGTCTCTCAGCTGGGCTCCAGGAGCAAGCCCTCTGTGGAGGGATTCAGGAGATGGCTCTGGCTCCTCTGGGACCTGGGTTCTCACAATGCAGCTCCCGGGTGGCATTGGTGCCACCCGGAGGCCCTCAATCCTCTGTGGTGGGGATGGCACCCAGGGTCTGTACCTGACTCCTCACTGTACAGCTCTGAGGTGGAGTGGGCTGGTGGGCAAGCTTCAGTCCTCTGCCACCACCAGAAACAGAATGGTACCCAAGGTAGCCAAGTCCATGCAGCTCCATGGTATAAGGAGCCAGTGGGCGGCTCTCAATCTGCTGCCACTGGAAATGGAATGGTCCCAGTGCAGCCAAGTCTCTGCTGCTCCTGGGTACAGTGGGCTGGTGGGCGGCTCTCTGTCCACCACCGCCAGAAATGGATTAGCATTGGTATAGCCTAGTCCATGCCGCTCTGGGGTACAGTGGGCCAGTGGGCGGCCCTCTGTCCATCGCCACCGGAAATGGAATGGCGCTGGTGTAGCTGAGTCCATGCTGCTCCCTTTATTACATTTTTAATTACACAGATTGATATTGGGGTGTTTAGAATATTTATATCCTCTTCATTTTATTTGGAAATTCATATGTGTCTAGGAATCTATCCATTTCTTCTATGTTTTCCATCTTATTGGAGTACAAATTTTCAAAGTAGGTGTTTGTTATCCCTTGGAGTTCCACAGGATCAGTGGTGATTTCCCCCTTTTCATTGCTAATAGCATGGATTTGAGCCTTTTCCTTCCTATATTTGATGAGGTTGACTAGGGGTCCGTTGATTTTCTTTATCTTTTTGAAGAACCAACTCTTAGATTTGTTGATATTTTTTGTATCATTCTCTTAGTCTCCAGTTAATTAATTTCTGCTCTGATCCTTATAATTTCCTCTGTAGTATGAGCTTTGGGTTTGTCTTGCTCCTCTTTATCTAGTAGCTTGAAGTTAAGCATTAGGTTATTTATTTGAACTTGGTTTATTTTTCTGGCATAGGGGTTCACAGCTATAAATTTGCTTCGCAGTACTGTTTTCATTATATCCCATAAATTCCTGTATATATATATATATATATATATATATATATATATATATATATATATTTTTTTTTTTTTTTTTTTTTTTTTTTTGATAGGATCTCACTTTGTAGTTCAGGCTGGCCCTGAGCTCACTATGTAGCCCAGGCAAGCCTCGAACTCAGCAATCCTCCTGTCTGCCTCCTGAGTGCTGGGATTATAGGTGTGAGCCACCATGCCTGGCACTGTGGTATGTGGTATTGATTGCTGGTGGGCATGAGTCACAATGCCCAGCATTGTATATTGTTACTGGGATCAAACTCAGGGCCTTGAACTTGGGAGGCAGGCGCTGGAACCACTGAGGTAAATCTCCGGCCCAAATTCCTGTAATTTGAACTATGTCTATCATTTAATTGTGTATCAGTTTCCATGTATTTGTGAGGGTCTTGGAATTTCTTTTGCTATTCAGCTCCAATTTCAAGGCATGATGGTTTGACAGTATAGAGGGGATAACTTCAATTCTTTTGCATTTACTTTAATATGTTCTATGAACTAGTGTGGTTTGTTTTGGAAAGTGACTCATAGGCAGCTCAGATGAATGATTATTCTGACTTTGTCAGGTGAAATACCCTGTTGGCATGTATTAAGTTCATTTGTTCAAAGTTTTGGTTTAGTTTTAAGTATTTCATTATTGATATTTTTTCCAATTGATCTGTCTAGTTGTGACAGCAAGGTATTAAAGTCCCCTACTACTATTGTATTAGTTCTTCACAGGGTTTTCATATCCATTGATATTTTCTTATATAGTTGAGGGCATTGGAATGTGGTGTGTAAATATGAATGTCATCTCTTTCTTTTGGATTGTTTCCTGTACAAGGACATAATGTCCTTCTTTGGTATCAAATCTATTTTTTCTGCAAATAGGAAGCTATGTTACATGTCTTATCACATGAAGAATTGCTTTCCAACCTTTTACTTTCAGTCCATGGCTTTCTTTCTGAATTAGGTATGTTTCTGTATGCAACATACTGTAGGATCTTGTTTCTTAATCCATTCTGCCAGTCTGTATCATTTAATTGGCCCATTGAGGCCACTGACATTAATAGTTATGCCTGGTATGGCCTGATTTATACCTGTCATGGTGTTTTCCTGTTCTTGGCTCTTTTATTCTCTGCTTTTCCCCTTTCCACTCAGTTTCTTGTATTGCCCAGTGAGTTCACTTTGCTGGTTCCCAGGAGTTTGTGACCTTCATTGTTTATTTCCAAGATAGTCTTTAGAATGTTTTGGAATGCAGGTTTTGTAATTGAGAAATTCTGCAGGTGTTCTTTTGTTAGGACCAAGTTCCACTGAGACAATCTCTCAGGACACAACATGATCCTACAGTCCAACCAAGAACTTTATTACTCAGCTGAGAGCCACCCTTCCATGTGGAAGAAGGCACCCACTTAGACACAGTATTTAAAGGCAAAATTTACTACCACCCCCACCTGTTACCAAGAGGTTTTTATGCAGAAGTGATTAGATCATTCTATTGTTAAAGTGCAGAAGCGAGTCATTACAGAAAACAATAGGAATGATTAAATCACTAGTTACTTTAGAATAGTGCATTTTAAAAACATACAGTCTGGGGCTGGGTGCATTGTTTGGGTGGACAGTTCTCAAGGAGACAAGTTCCAGGTTCCCAGGGAGGTTACAGGACACAAATGGAAATTTTTAATAAAACAACTGTTTTTTTTTTTTTTGAGACAGGGTCCCACTCTGTAGTTGAGGCTGGCCCTGAGCTCACTATGTAGCCCAGGCAAGCCTTGAACTCAGCAGTCCTCCTGTCTCTGCCTCCTGAGTGCTGGGATTACAGGCATGAGTCACCACACCCAGATAAATGACTGTTTTTATGTTAAGTTGGATCTTGCATTCCCTGCTGGTTCTTGTAAATTTAATGAAACCTTGGATTAATTTTGTTCCTTAACATCATGAATTGTATAGAATTTACTTCTTTTTTATGTACTTGATCAAAGAGTTTAAAATGCAAGGCCTGTTCATGACCAATAATAAAAGGATACATAGTGGCCTTGTCAGAGACCATATTAGCATTGTTGTCCACGGTGAGCAGTCAAACAGATTAGTATTATCTTTGACTTTTTTGATTTCCATATTTGTCTTTTAATTTTTTTACCATGGCTAAAGTATTTCAAATTATTTTATACTGATTTGCATAAAAGCAACAGGTTTTTTTTCCTAGTGCTACACATAACCCTCCTTGTTTTATAAATGGTAACTTTAACCCCCCCTTAGTTTTGCAGCATAACTTTAGACAATGAGTCCACTTTTTTCTTTTTAGCCTACACAGAGTCATTTAAGTATCTTAAGTCTCGTGACACTTGGTGGCTTAGATCTTTGAAATTTTGGTCTTATGGCTACAGATCCAGCTGTTTTTAATTCTACTAGTATGGAGGTCAAAACAGCAGGTACAGTATCTAAAAAAAGTGAACAGTAGTTTAAGAAAGAACCAAAACATGGAAATATTTTATTGACTCTCTAGCCAAATAGTTATAAGTAGTGGCATATCCTATCTAATTGTGACCTTTTGTTAAGTTAACATACTTTTTTTTTTTACTATGCTTTACCAATGCCAACTATTAACAGTTAGACATGAAAATGTTTAATTTTTGTGTGACTTAAGGGTTACCAGGATCCCTTTTACATGGTCTCATATATCCCCCTAGTACAATCAAGATTATTATGGTCCCATCTTTCAATCACCTGGTTGGCTGAGGACTTCTCATCTTTCTTGGGTCGCATCTTCCAGAGACACTGGCTGGGAATGAGAATAGTGGATCCAGGCCATTTTGAGCTCTGAGGAAGTTGTCAATACCACAGGCTAAGAGGAAAGGTCCTTTATAGCAATGCTCAAGAGTTTTGGAGGGCTGTTGGTGGATAAAGAGGAGGTCTTGTAGCCCTGGTGTGAACACTGTCCTTTAGGCCTTGCAGGGATTAGACCAAAGAACAGTTAGTAAACTTAGTTTTTTTTTTTTTTTTTGAGACAGGGTCTCGCCTCATAGTTCAGGCTGGCTCTGAGCTCACTATGTAGCCAAGCAAGCCTCAAACTCAGCAATCCCCCTGTCTCTGTGCGCTGAGTGCTGGGATTACAGAGGTGAGCCACCATGCCCAGCACTGTGGTATGTAGTATTGATTGCTGGTGGGCGTGAGTCTCCACACCCAGCATTGTATGTGGTTACTGGAGATCGAACTCAGGACCTTGCACTTGCGAGGCAGGCACCGGAACCACTGAGCTAACCCTCCAGCCCAGTGACCTTAGTTTTACTTTAGGGAGAAGTGGTGGTTGTCTCCCATATATAACTTCAAGGTAACATACTTGATTGGTAACAAGGCAAGAGGGAATAAACCAAATAATTTATCGCCAGTTCTTAAATCAAATTTTTAGGTTTTATTTTAATTTTTTTATTTGCCCTAAGCTTTGTAGGCAATAGGCACAATGTAATTTTCAGTTAATGTTTAAGGCCTTCACCAGCAATTTGGATATTTGATCCACGAAGGCCAGGCCATTGTCAGACCCCTGTTAACAAGTGAGACCAAATGTAGGGATGAGCTCTTGGAGCATCACTTACAGTAGCCATCTCTGGTCAGGTCAAGTCAGTTTTTACCCATCCTGAATAAGTGTCCACAAAAACAAGCGAGTTCCTATACCAGTTTTTTTACTTTATTTTACCTTACTGAAGTCCAGTTTTCAATTTTTTTTTTTTCTGATTACCTCTGAATTCACTTTTTCCTGGTACCTGGAACACAAATGTCTGTAGGCCCCACTCTTTTTTGTCACTTTTGGTGACTTAATCTGCAGACAGAATTTTTTGAAAAGTCAAGTGTGGAACACACCCTAGCAGCCCAGGAGGTGAGCCACAGGGTCTGTACTCATTTTTAGTGAGACTGCTTTAGCGTATATAACTGATACGTAGTTTCATGGAGCAATTAAAGCAGCATTACTGATAGGCTTACATGAGCCATTGACCAATGTTTTATCCAAAGCAATGACCACACATTTTTAGTCAAGCACTGTGCCTTCTGGAAGGAGATATTTAGCTGGTAGACTTGGTATGGGAAAGACTTATCTCTAGTTCTCGCATACCTGGTTCTGGTCACCAGACCATTGGTTGGTGATGGGTGAAGCAACAGATGTCAGCATAGCCACTCACGGTCATAAGTGAAGCCCCAGCAGGTTGGCAAGACTTGGAAGGGGGTGGTTGCAGCAGCCTGGGTGGCTAAGCATTGCCACTCTCTGTGCTCCAGTTCTCAAGGGTGCAGTGCTCAGCGCAGGTAGTAGGTGCCCTCCACAGCATCCAGCATGTGGGTCTGGTGCACCTTTTGGCACCCAGTAGAGCTTGCATGCTCCCTCCTCAGTGGTGCCCAGCTTGGTGTCACTGTGTATTCATTGTTTAGCAGGTGTGCACATGGGGTTTTTTTGTTAGGGGGAGGGTTGCAGGGCTGTATGCATCCAGCATCTCAGGGGCCACTTCTTATTACCTTTTTGAGCACCTGGTCTTATGTTTTTCCAGGCACCAATAGTTAAAACCACTTCTTAAGGTTTTTGGCAACAACTTTTTTTAGAGTATCTATATTATTGAACACCTTTTGGCCTAAACCCAAGAGCTCAGAACTGTTCTTTCCCTGAAACTTTACCTCTTTATTTCATAATATCTAGGTCTGACTGGAAAATAAAAAGTCAAATTTACAGCAGCCAAGTTCCTGGAGCTTTTAGGTCAATGTGACCCAGTAGGCTTCTGAAAGCCTCTCCAATAATGCTGTGAGAGACTCCATTTTTTTTTTCTGTTGAACTGTACTCGCCTTTAACTCACCTGTTGGAGTCTTTACCCAAAAGTCCCTGGTGATAAGTGTTTAGTTCCTTCCTACAATGGTCCCAATTGTGTTGGGTTGTGGGCAGGAGGCCTTTAAAAAGTGACTGGATCCAGGAGTGACCAGCAGTACAGCAGGTAGCAGACCCTCCTTTTCTGCAATGTGTGGCAGGTGCTTTTTTTTTTTTTTTTTTTTTTCCTGCAGCAGGCATCAGCAGCAGAAGACTCTCTCCCAGGACACAGCCATCTCTGTGACTTCCTGGAGAATGCAATCTCTTTCTTACAATAAAACAGATTTAAGGAAAGAGATTAGAAAGTGGTACAGATCTTTGCCCTGGCTAAGCTTCCCTGGGGGAGGCAGAAGGCTTACAAGACCTGGGGGGAGGGAAATTATTACAGGCCACCAGCTTATCAAAAGTGGCCCATTAGGCATTTACATTTCACACCTGGCTCTGTACCAGAAGCAAAGACAGCACTGAGCACAAGATGAACAAGACAAACACGGCACCAGACAAATGTTACCTGAGTGAACACAAAAGGGACTCGAAGCCCATGTCACTCTAACTAGTGGGTGACTCATGCCATCGCAGTGAGACTTGACAGAGTATTGTCACATTCAACCTTTTCTTGTCCATCCTGTCATGACCCAAAGACCACAAGGTCTTTACCTCTAGAGTTTTCCCCATTAAAGCTCTTGGTGGCAGGACTAAAACCTGCACACTTCCAACTGTGGTCACCAGATCTGGGACTCTGGAACACCTTGAGTTGGCCTTCCCCAGCATCAGGCTTAGCACAGATGGCCCAAGTGGCAGTATGACTCCAACATTGTCAGCTGAGAGAGATCTCCCTGGTACCTCCAATGTTAGGACCAAGTCCCACTGAAACAATCTCTGAGGACATGACATGATCTTACAGTACAACCAAGAGCTTTATTACTCAGCTGGGGGCCATTCTTCCATGTGGAAGAAGGCACCCACTTAGACTAAGACAAAGTATTTAAAGGCAAAATTCACTATCCCCACACCTGTTACCAAGAGGCTTCTATGTAGAAGTGATTAGATCATTCTATTGTTAAAGAGCAGAAGCGAGTCATTACAGAAGCCAATAGCAATGATTAAACCACTAGTTACTACAGAATAGTGCATTTTAAAAACATAAAATCTGTGACTGTACACATCAGATGGGTGGACAGTTCTCAAGGAGACAAATTCCGGGTTCACAGGGAGGTTACAGGACACAAATGGAGATTTTTAACAAAATAGGTGTTTTTATGTCAAGTTGGGTCTTATGCTTTGCCATAGAGGTACCATATTTCTCTGTTTATTTTGAAAGATAGTAGTCCAACCTAGGTAGTCCACTCCAAAACTTGAAACACTTCATTCCAGGCTTTCCTTACACTGAGCACTTGCATTGAAAAGTCTGATGTGATTCTGATGGGCTTCTCTTTATATGTGGTTTTTCCCCCTTTATCTATCTATCCAATTCTTTTCCTTTGCCTGTGGAGTTTTCTGCCATTATATCTGTGAACAATTTTTTGTTTTTTTGTACTATCTTCTGTTTCCTCGGTGACTCCAATCAGCCTTGTGTTATTCTTCTCTGAACCATCTAGAAGCTATTGAACTGATTTCTTATGGTCCCTTCCCATTTTCCAGGAGTTATTCCTTTTCTGTTCATTGGCTGATCCTGTCCTTTAGGTCTGAAATTCAGTCTTCAGCTTCCTTCATCCTACCTCACAAACTTTTGTTGTAATTTTTGATCACCTGGAACTCTGCTTGATGCTGCTTAAAATGTTCCATTGCTTTGGATATCTCAGATTCTATGGTGTTCCTGTTCCCTTCTTTAATCAAGTTTTTCACTGTTGTAAGAATCTCTGTTTTCATCTCAGAGATCAGTTCAGATTTCCATTTTAGTAGATCTGATATTGTTATCAGTTCAGAGAGTCCTGGTGATTCAGCTTTATTTTGCTCCATTTCCTCTTTCTCGGAATTCCCTTGTGATGATATCTGTGTCTGGGTTCTTGAATATTTTCTCATTACTTTTATGCTGGCCAGCACCATAAGTCATTGCTCATCCTAAGTGACACTTTCCCAGAGTCACCCAAACAGGAATAGAGGTTCTGTGAGCTTCTTATCTGGAACCTATAACAGGCAGGCTGCAGGCTGACAGCACAAGTCACTGGGCAGTCTCCACAGCACTTATCCAGAGTCACTAGTAAGGGAGAGGAGATCCCCTGGGCTTCTGGTCGGGACATGATGACAGTGACTAGATGGCGCTGTGTCTAGTGGGTAGCAGAAGTCACTGTGCACCCTCTGCAGAGCTCACTGAGGCTTGCCCACAAAGGAATGGAGGCCCCATGGTCTTCTGGTCTGGATCAGATGGTGGGCAGGTTGATAGCAGGTGGCAGAAGTCATTGCACAACCTTTGTAATGCTTACCCTAGCTTACTACACTTAGAAGTGGATAGCTCATGTTTAGAAATTAGGAAAATGCAGAAAATTTCAGAAATGAACTTTTTTTTTCATTATTTAGTAAAATTTATTGGTACATTACATACACAGCTCACAATCACACACACCATTGGGGAATTTGTACCAATATGTGACAGGTCAATTCTCATTTTTACCACATCCCTGCCTACCCACCCCTATATACATACTGTTTTATTTTTCCAAATTGTATTTATTCCTTCCCTTCATTATATTCCCACATCAAATTCCTTTTGGATATTTCCCATTCTACAAAAACTATCATATATTCTAGAGGTCCCTTACCTCTACAGGTGCTTATATCAAAGAAAAGATCTGGTATTTGTATATGTGTGTTCTATTTATTTCATTTATTAGTGTGTCCTCCAAAGTGTCTCCATTTGCACAGAAATGAATCCTGTCATTCTTTATGGCAGAGTAATACAACATTTTTTTTTTAACCCACATCTTCTTTATCCAGTCTCCAGTTTATGGGTATTTGGGTTGTTTCCAAGATTGGGCTATCACAAACTGAGCTGCTATGAACAAGGGTGTACATCTGTCTTTCCATTGTGATTTCTAAAATTCCTTTGGGTATATTCTTAGCAGGGGGATAGCAAGGTCAAATGGGACCTCTAGTCATAGTTTTCTGAGGAATCTCCACACATATCTTCACAATGGTTGCACAAGTCTACAATCCCACCAGCAGTGGAGGAGGGTTCCTTTCTCCCCATAGCCTTTCCAGCATTTATTGTTGGTTGATTTTGTAATAGCGGCCATTCTATGTGGAGTGAGATGGAATCTCAGTGTTGTTTTCATTTGCATCTCTTGAATGACCAGTGATGCTGAATTCTGTTCATTTCAGATGCCCATTTTTGAATTGGGTCTTTAAACATGGAAAGACTGATTTGTTTAAGTTCCTTGTACATTGTAGATAATAGCCCTTTGTCTGACAAACAGCTAGTAAAGACTTTTTCCCATGTTGTTGGTTGTCTTTTAGTGGTGCCAGTGAATTTTTGGTTGTGCAGAAGCTTTTTAGTAGGATGAGGTCCCATTTGTTGATTCTTTCTGCTACTTTTTGTGCTATAGAGGTTTTGTTCATGAGCTCTCTGCCTAAGCCAACGTCTCCAAGAGTTTTACTTAACCTGTTTTCTAGCAGGCTTATTGTTTCTGTTTTAATGTTTAAGTCTCAAATCTGTTGTGAATTTAGTTTTGTGCATGGTGAAAGAGATAGGTCTAGCTTTAGTTTTTGGCAGGTGAAAGCCCAGTTTTTCCAGAACCATTTGGTAAAGAGGCTGTCTTTCCTCCTCTGGGGATGCTTGGTTCCTTTGTCAAAGATAAGGTGGCTTAGTGTATCCAGGGTTGTGTCTGGATCTTCTAATCTATTCCACTGGTTCTCAGGTCTGTTACTTTGCCAGTACCATACAGTTTTTATCACAGCAGCTTTATAGTAGAGTTTTAAGTTGGGGATTGTAGTATCCCCTGCCATGTCATGGTTGCTTAGAATTGCTTTTGCTATTCTAGGTCTCTTGTGTTTCCAGATGAATTTTTGTATTATTTTTCTCCAGCTCTGTGAAGTATATCATTGGAATTTCAATTGAAATTGCATTGAATCTGTATAGTAGTTATGGAAGTATAGCCATTTTGACGATGTTGGTTCTCCCTACCCAGGAACAAGAGATGTCTTTCCACTTTCTGATCTTCTTTTCTATCTCATCTTTCAGAGTCCTATAGTTTTCAGAGTAGAGGTCTTTCATCTCCTTTGTTAGATTGCGTCCTACATATTTCATGTTTTTGGGTGCTATTGTGAAAGGGATTAACTCCTCAATTGCTCTTTCAGTGAGTCTGTTGTTTGTGTAGGCAAAGGCTGTTGATTTTTGAGCATTGACTTTGTATCCAGCAGCCCTACTAAATTTGGTAATTAACTCCAGGAGACTTTTGGTTGAGTTTTTAGGATCCTCTAGATAGAGTATCATATCATCTGCAAATAATGACAGTTTAACTTCTTCCTTTTCTATCTTTATTCCTTTTATATGTTTGTTTTGCCTGATTGCTATGGCTAATGTTTCCAGTACTATATTGAATAAGAGTGGGGACAGCAGGCATCCTTGTCTCATTCCTGATCTTAGTGTAAAAGGTTCCAGTTATTGCCCATTAAGTATGATGCTGGCTGTTGGTTTCTCTTAAATAGCTTGTATCAGATTGAGAAAAAGTCCAGTCCATGTATTCCAATTCTTTGTAGGGTTTTGATCATGGATGGGGGTTGGATTTTGTCAAATGTTTTTCTGCATCTACTGAGATGATCATATGATTTTTGTCCTTGAGTCCGTTAACATAGTGTATTACATTGACTGATTTATGTAAGTCAAACCAGACTTGCATCCCTGTGATAAACCAAACTTGATCAGTTTTCTCTACTTTCTGAGTGTAGGCTTTCATTGCTATGAATTTCCCTCATAAAACTGCTTTCATTGTGTCCCATAATTTCCTGTATGTTGTACTGGGGTTGTCATTTAGTTGTAGTAACTATTTGATTTCTTCTTTAATTTCTTTTGTGAGCCATTGGTTGGTCAACAGAGTGTTGTTCAATTTCCATGTGTTTGAGGGGATCTTGGAATTTCTTTTGCTATTCAGCTCCAGTTTTAAGGCACTATGGTCTGATAGTATGGGGAGGTAAGTTCGATTTCTTTGCATTTACTTAAGCTTGTTCTATGGACTAGAATGTGATCTATTTTGGAGAATGACCCATGAGCAGCTGAGAAGAAGGTATATTCTTGCTTTGTAGGATGAAAAATTCTGTAGGTATCTAGTAAGTCCATTTGCTCAAGTTTGATTTAGCTCAAGGGTTTCCTTATTGATTATTTGTCCAGTTGATCTGTCAATTTGTGACAGTGGAGTATTAAAGTCCCCTACTGCTATTGTATTCATGGTTAACTGGCTTTTCATGTTAAATAATGTTTGTTTTATATAGTTGGGTGCATTAGCATTTGGTGAATAAATATTTATGATTGTTATTTCTTTCTCTTGGATAGTTCCCTGTACAAGAATATAGTGACCTTCTTTATCTCTTTCAAGCAGTTTAGATTTGAAATCTATTTTATCTACAAACAAAATAGGCACTCCTGCTTTTTACAGTTTCCTGTGGCATGGAGCATTGTTTTCCAACATTTTATTTTCAGTCTATGGTTTCCTTCTGAATCAGGTGTGTTTCCTGTATGGAGCACATTTTAGCATCTTGTTTCTTGATCCAGTCTGCTAGTCTGTGTCTTTTAATTGTCCCATTGAGTCCATTGACATTAATGGTTATGACTGATATGGACATATTCAGAGCTGCCACGTTTCCCTGTTCTTCGTTTTCTTCCTTGCATTTCCCCTTTTCTATTTAGTTTCTTGTTTGCCCCAGTGAGTTCACTCTCCTGGGTGCTGTAGGTATGGAATTTTCTGTGTTTTTTTTTCAAGTTGTTTTTTTGAATGTTTTGGAGTGCAGGTTTCATATTTGCGAAGTCTTTCAGGTGTTCTTTATCATGGAAGTATCGTATTTCCCCATCTATTCTGGGAGATAGTTTTGGAGGATACAATGGTCTAGGTTGGAGGTTGTTTTCCTGTGATGCTTTAAATACTTGTCTCCATGCTCTCTTTGCATTGAGTGCTTGTGTTGGAAAGCCTGCTGTGATCCTAATGGGCTTCCCTTTGTAGGTGATTTTCTTCCTTTCTCACGTTGCTTTCAGTGTTTCATTCTTGTGTTGTGTATCTGGAACCTTGATAATTATATATCTAGGTGTAGATATTTTTATGTCATGGCGTTTTGGATTCCTATAGGCCTCTGTTTTCTGCATGTCCATTTCTTTTCCTCTGAAGTTTTTGTTTTCTCTGAAAACAGTTTTTTATTTAATGCCTTTTGCACTGTCTCCTGCTTCTTCAGTGACTCCAATCAGTGTTATGCTATTTTTCTTTGAGTCATCTAGAAGCTGTTGAATTGATTTCTCATGGTCCCTTGCCCTCTTCCATAGATTATGTCTTTCCTGTTCATTGGTTGGTATGTTGTCCTCTGGTCTGAGATTTGGTTCTCTGCTTCATTCATCCTACTTCACAAGCTTTTGTTCTCCTTCATCATCTCCTGTAGCTCTGCTTTAAAAGGTTCCATTGCTTCTGCTATCTTGGTTTCCATCATCTCACTGATCTCTTCTTTAATGATGTCTGTCACTGTGGACAGTATCTCTGTTTTGATCTCAGAGATGAGTTCTGATTTCCGTTTTATGAGATCTGCTTTAGTTACCATCTCAACGAGTCCTGGTGTTTGACTTTCAGTTTGCTCTATTTCCCTTTTCTCTGAATTTCCCTGTGCTGATGATCTTTGTGTCTGTTTTTTTTTTTTATATTTTCTCATTTCTACTCTTTTGTTTTTACTAATGCTCTTTGTTTAATTCTTTGGCTGATGACAGGGCAATATTTGTTGTAGGTCTCTTTCTTTCTATTATCTGGGGCCCTTTGGAAGTGATGCCTTCCTGGGTTGTCCTCCTTGAATCTGTAATGACCCTTGAGAGTTCTCAGTTCTGACACATCATGGGAGGTATTTGAAGAAATCAGTCACATCATCTTTGTTACTAAAATACATTCAGTGCCAATATCAGTATTAAACACAGTAAATAAAATGAAAAGTTGTGTTAATTTCTATTCTGAAGACTTTGATCTCATGATTTACCTCTATGTCCATATGGCAAAATTTAGAGTTAATCAGTAATGTGTGTAGAACATGGAGATCATAAATGTTCCCCCTGAACCCTTTGCGAATAAAAGGTCACTGGGGAATCAGGAAAGTAGGGAGACAGGAGAAGAATGAAATAGGCTTAGCAGATTTATAAAGATCAGCTGGACTTGAGAGCCTTATATATGCCAGCAGGTAGCAGAGCATAAAAGGGCATATATAAACAGTACCAGTTGTATGATGTAAGGCCACTGGAAACTTTTCACACCTCCTTATAATAATACAGGAGAAGAGATAGGGCAGCCTAAGAGTCTTTTACTTCTGGGTGTTGGTTCTGAGAGGAAGACAGGAGAAGGTGTGGAGACAAGAGGTGAATAGAGGGATCTAGGAGTAGCTGGAAAAACAGATGCTAGATTCCCTTTTTTTTTTTTTCTTCTTGCCTGGTCTCAGCGTGGCTCCAGTGTGGAGGGATGCAGTTAATGGCTCCAGCTCCTCTTGGGACTGGGTCCCTTCTGTGCGGCTCCGGGGTGGAGCAGGACCATT
>PVIC010031904.1:0-21020 GCA_004025085.1 Thryonomys swinderianus | reverse complement strand
CTTATTCTTCTGGTCTTATTCTATTAAAAGTTAAGCATTAATAGGTAATAGTACAAGGAAGTTAGAATTAGGGAAAAGATTTAAGAGAATTGTAGTTTCACATTTTGAGAAATCGATTCAGACTTATGATCATCATGTTTATTGTTACCATTTTGTTTCTGTTCTTGTTCCTAAGAAATGTACTGATTTCTTGACTACCTGTTTTTGTTTCTACCAACCCAATGACAAATGTATTAGATAATAGTAACCATTATTGACATCATGTTACCCTTCTAAATCAGTATAAATATAGCCTGATCAATAAATGTGGTGCCTGCTCAGTACTGAGAGGTCCTCCCAATCCCATCTTTGTCTGTCTTGTGTTTTCTTCATCCTCACCCCCCCGACTCAGGTGCTGTCTGATTGCTGGCAGGCTCTGGCACACAAAAATCTACAAATTGATTAAAAGATTACATGTAAGATCTGAGATTATAATACTTCTGGAAGAAAACAGAGGAGGAAATATGACTTTATTTAAAGAATTCTGACACTAAAACAACATAATTACCCACCACTAAAACAACAAAATCAAAAATAGGAAGCAATCACCGGGCATGGTGGCTCACGCCTGTAATCCCAGCACTCGGGAGGCAGAGACAGGAGGATTGCTGAGTTCGAGGCTTGCCTGGGCTACATAGTGAGCTCAGGACCAGCCTGAACTACAAAGCGAGACCCTATCTAAAAAAAAAATAGGAAGCAATATTAAATCACTAGACTGAAAAACTTCACAGAAAAAGGAACAATTGGGAGAGTAAAAAGGCAACATGTAGAACAGAAGAAAATTTTACAAACTGTACATTTGATAAAGGATTAATATCCAAATTGTATAAAAGCTGTTTACAGTTCAATTGAAAAATGCATTAGTAGATTGATTAAAAAGGGATAAAGAACTTCTAATAGACTATTAATTTGATTTTATTGATACATTATATACACACACATGATCACATTCAACGTTGAGGGTTTGTGCCAGTACATGAGACATATAAAAGCTATACAGATGGCCAAAAGGTACATGGAAAGGTTCTCCATCTCACTAACGGCCAGAGATGCACAAATCAAGTCGCAGTGAGCCATCATGTCACATTTGTCAGGACGGCTGTTCAGAAAGCTCACGTGTGCTGCCGTGTAGGATGTACAGTGGTGCAGCTGCTGTGGGAAACAGCGTGATGCTTCTCAAAAACTTAAAAATAGAACTACCACATTATCCAGCCATCCCACCTTTGGATATATACTATAGATAGAACACAGTTTGAGTATATTCTCCAGGGGTTCCCATATTAAAATTTAATTCCCATTATGCGGTATCAAGAAGGCAAAAACTTATTCTGATTATGGTATTTAGAGGTGGGGCCTTTCGGAGCCTTTAGGATTAGAAAAAATATCAAGTAAAATCTCTACTACTGAGTAGTGGTGGCTTTCTGCAGAGAGAGAGAGACAGACAGAGAGACAAACATATGTATACATGTCTGATTCCTTATGTAGCCTCAAGATTTTGCCAGTAAGAGGCTATTGCTAAATGTGGCCTCTTGATCTTGGCCTACACCTATGAGCCAAAATAAACCTCTTTTCTTTATCAAGTTTCTCAGCATCAAGTATTTCACTATAGCAGTGCTATATAGTGCCATTACCATCTATTCTCAGGTTACTGAATTATTTATCTTCATTTTCAGCTGCAAACTGTTAACCTTGCAAGGCACTTAGATGAAAACTTGGGACAGAGTAAATGCTAGGGAAAGTGTCATTTCAGAGACGTGAGGGTCCAGCATTAAAACACGAACAGTTAAACCTGATCCCTTGGGTTTGAATCTGAATGGTGCTACTTATGACTTATGTGACTTTGGGCAAATTATTCTTTCTCTGCCTCAATTTCTCCATGAAATGCAGGGCATAATAATAATCCCTACCTCAAAAGTTACTGTTAGGGTTACACGAATAAACGAGGATGTGCAAAGAATATGAAATATACGCAGCCAGCAGGAAGTGCTTGTTATTGTTTCAGATTCATTTTCCTCCCTGCTGGGCGCCTCCTGCCTCTGTGATCTGCTGACTCAGAACTTGGGTCCACTGCCTCGGAGACATTAGTGAGCAGAGGCCTCTCGTACCAAGGGCATTTCTCATTAAAACACTCATGCTGAATAGCCTTGAAATATTTGATGCTCTAAGGTCTGAGTATGCCTTTTTGGCATAGCTCAAGTTACACCACACTTCTAGCTCTAGTCTTATCTGAGATGTCTCCATCCTTTCACCTTTCCTCCCAAGTGTAAAGTCAGAGGCCCTTTCAAACATTTGTTGCTTTTCTTCTCATATGAGGCTATCCTTCAAAGAAGACCTGAGTTGGAGACATGACTTGAGTTTTAAAATTTGACACACGTGCTTTCAACACGTGTGTCAAAAGATAATAAATATACAGAATTTTATGCATCAATTAAAAATGTACTAGTTCACCATAAATGAGTTAAAGTCATGTATTCATATTTATCAGTGTACTGCTTCTTACTCATGTACCTTGCATGCTCTGCACTAGGTTAGGAGGAGGGAGAGAAATCAAAACTCTCATCAGTGGCTGGACAATCAATCTTCTTATGTTACAGTTTCCACCAGGGAGAAGCGTAGGGGAGTTTTATGCACAATCAGAGCTACTCCCTCTCCATCTGAGACTTTCTGCTCTTTTTCTCCGCTGTTCCGTAAAGCATTTCTTCCCCAGTATCGTGCTGACATCGTCACTTCCTGGTTACTGCCGGAGCTCTGGCTTTCTGGCTTCCTCTACAAAACTTCCTACTCAGGCTCAGTCGTGGTGGTGGACACGGTTCCTGGAACCCGGCTTCCTGTCACACTCACTCCATGCACTCTGGCTGGCTCCCCTTCCACTTGTTCTGTTTTTCTTTTGATACTTGTCTGTCTTTTCCTCTAGTCTGGGCTCTTCGGGGTACTCACAGCTCACACAGTCTGCACATATCTGAACCACAGGTGCTGGTCTGGTTTAAGTTCTGTCTTACAGAGCTCCTGAGTGAGCATGGATCAGTCTCAACGCCCATGTCAGGAAGAGTTTGAACCATTAAGAGCACAAGGAAACTTCCGGAGGGCAATGCGGCCTGACTCTTTGAGTCATTCTAAGGATTCTTAACTAGAAACCGGTCCAGAATACTTTCATTATACCTAAGTTATCAGCAGCTGATTGAGAGAGTGGCAAGAGAGTGGCAATCGATCTGGTGGAAGAAAGCCCAGAATCTTAAAGTTTAGTGAGTGAGAATTATTTGTATAGTCAAATAAAAATGTTCTCTGGGAAATTCCATGGGTGAAATATCAGTGATTAAAAATGACATAGAAAAATCCTATGTACTCATAAATGTTTGCAAGGAATGTCTCAACCTATGATTTATCAATATCTAAAAGAGCCACATTGGGTGGTTATTTCCACTATATTGTCTATTAATAATGTATGGTTTTGGTCCATAATTTTATTGAGACTGGCCATGACTCTTGGCTGTCTATGCTCTATGAACAAGGATCTGATGGGTGTGTCAGAAAATCTCCCTAAGCTGTTTAGTTGGTTTACTATTTTATTAGACTACATTTTAAGGATTTGGAAATCTAGTCATTTCACATCCATGAAAAGTAGATCTTTGTAACAGAGAAGAACAAATGTTTGAGGACAAGGTGGAAAAAAAATATTCAGGATGAGTGGGGAGGCCAGATGCTACAACACTGCTACAATATGACACAAAAAAATGCTCTCTGGTAGGATATAATGAATTTAGAGCTTAGCATTATGGGGATTAATTATATTTCACAAGACGTTTTAATAACATGCTAATCACCAAGTTTCAGAAAACAGCACAAAGCCAGAGCAAACTAGAAATTTCCAAGGTGGAACCAAAGAGATATATAAGAGGCAACTACAGGGTAGCCCAGAACCTCTGATAAAAGATCAGAATCTTAGCCATGGGGTATGGCAAGACCTTCCTTCTTTGCAGGCTAGCGAGGAAGGTAGGTCATCTAGAGGTCACTGTATCTGGATGGAGGCATTTCTAAAATAATAAAACAGCCAGAAGCCTTGGCTTGAAGCGTCAGAAACTCTGGTTTCTGGCTGAGTTTAGTATTATTGCAAAACAGAAAGAACAAGTAGTTAAAATAATTTGAATTCTTGCTAAAAGTATTATCAATAGAAGAAATCTCTTCTAATGCAAAGCTTATTTTACATGAAAACCTTCCAAAAATTGATAGGATTTGGAGGCATAATATATGTTCCTTGTAATTCCCACGAAGAAATGGAAAAGCCTTTAGTCCAGGTGAACGAGATAAGAACAGAGCATATAAACTCTACTGAGTTCTCGAATGATATCAATTTAGTTGTAACACATTCTTTCATATATGGAGACAAAACTGTTGCACCATCTTTTGAGGGTTCCCTTAATCACCTCCATCCAAGGTGAGGTAACTGAGTTGTTGCCCTGTTCTTGCTGGATTGGTAGATAGCTAATAGTGCTAGCCAGCAGACAGAAAAGTGTGGAAGGTACAAGAAACAGAGCTGTAGGATGTGATATATCTTGGCCTCAGCCTTCACACAGTTTAAAATTTTGAAAGGTTGAAGAGGAAGTGATAATCCGGTACTTGAGAGCACACACTCAAACCTGGATTATATATCTGTAAAGGTGACATCCATAAGCCCAGTATTTTTTAAAACCCAGAATCTTGATAGTAGGTGTGAACAACTGAGACCAGGGTCTTCTTCCAACTCGACTCAGGACAATTCACTGAAAATCAATGTCCAAGACATCAAATTTTGAGTGCTGATGAATTATGGAAAATTCCTTTTAGGGTTGTAATTTTGCTATAATCTTTTCATGTCAGCCATTTTACTAAGGATTTTTTTTTTTGGTACAGTTTAGCTGGATGTTTGTCAGTGACTGATCTTTTTCTTCAATACATTGTGCAGTCTTCTGTACACTGATAGACTTCAAAACTGTCCTCAAATTTGTTACTGCGAAGTTTCCTGTACTCTTAGAATTTCTACTTGACATTTTCCTCTGGTGTTATTTTTGAGTGCGTTTGCCATGTGGTAAAATGGTTTCAAATAAATTAAATTTTAGCAAATTAATCCAAAGAAGGCCAAGTCAACCTAGATTTTCTAAACTACCTCCTAAATTTTTATCTTTTAATGAAAGTCTTTTTTTAAAAATGCATTTCTATCTTTATTCTCCTTTTGTATGGCACTGAACAATGAAGTTTGCCTTTTAAAAGAAACATAGCATATATATTTCATTAGTATATGCTTGCAGTTCATAATGATTGCAATTATTATAAGGAGTTGGTTCATGAATATAATACATAGTAATTATTTTTCTTTTTGTTAAATTTTCATCTCTTGGGCCAGAGATTTAGCTCAGTGGTTCTGGTGCCTGCCTCACAAGCGCAAGGTCCTGAGTTCAATCCCTGGTAAGCACATACAATGCTGGGTGTGGTGACTCACGCCCACCAGCAATCAATACCACATACCACAGTGCCGGGTGTGGTGGCTCACACCTGTCATCCCAGCACTCGGGAGGCAGAGGCAGGAGTATTGCTGAGTTCCAGGCTTGCCTGGGCTACATAGTGAGCTGAGGGCCAGCCTGAACTACAAAGCGAGACCCTGTCTCAAAAAAAAAATTTTTTTTTTCATCTCTTAACCTTCCTCTACCTCCATGCTTCTTCCAGCTCTTGTTGCCTTTCCCATTTGTAAAAGCTCATTTTTCATCATCTTTTCCTTTTCAACCTTTTTAAAAATCCCTTTTTCTGTCCCTTTCTTCCCATCCCTTTTCTCTTGTTCCCCCCTCAATTTGAAAGATGAAGTCTTTATGTTCTTGAATTATAAAATTAGAAATCACCTAATTTTTACTGACATCAAATTATTCTTTTTTATCTTCCCTACCCCAATTGATGATAGTATTAAAGATAATCCTTAAGATATTTCTTAAAACACTCTTTTAATCTCTTCAAGGAAAAGAATCTTAGATCGAATACAACTTAAATGAACTGAATTGTTATCAGAACTTAGAATCGAGGTTCAAATTACTCAGATAAATTATTTAACTTTTTAATACTCAAATTTTTATTTTTACAAAATAAAGTGATGTATCAGGTTCTTTCTCCCTTGCAAACAACATAAGTAACTAATGTGATCACTTAACAAGCAAAGAGTAGATCAACTGAGCTTCATTTTCAGTGAATAACCAAATCCTGAAAATTATAAATGAGGGGCATGACATAGAATCTGCAGCGATAGAGTTAATCTGGCAGGGGTGTTTTGGGTAATTCCAAGAGGTGGAGGTGAAAGTAAGAAAACCCGCTGAGGTCAAGGAAATTCCAAGTACTGGAAAGCAGAAACCTGAAAAGCACATAAAACCTGTTGCCACTTTTCTAGGCATAAATCTAATAACTACATCATAGACAAATGGTGGTGCTGGACAAAAGGCAAAGTCTTCAACAGGCCGTGTAAGGTCCCTTGTGATCTGGTTCTTGCCATCTTCTTAACTTTCTCTCTTCCTCCAAATCTTCCTTACCTCTGTATGGAACCACATACATTTACCCAGCTATCCTATAAGAGCCTCAGTACCTATTTCTGTGCTTTGTCTTCTGCCCGGAGGACTTTGTCCTTTTTCTCCTCTGCCCACTTAAAGTATACTGATTCTTGTCTTTCCGTTCTCTTATTCTTCCACAATCTTTCTGCATTGATTTATGAGCTTTTCAATTCCATATCCTCTCATAGACTTTGTATTCTGTTTTCTTGGCCACCAGTTGTGGAGAGCTAGGACCATATGACTGATCTCTTTCTATGCAGCAGCTACCATAGCCGGTGACACCGAGTAGTTGTACAACACATGCTGAATAAATGACCAATTTAATATATGTCTCATGTGTTTATTTGGTAAGTTATGTTCTCAGCATTTGTATAAGTAGGAAGATAATAAGAACAAAAGAACTAACCCTTTAACTGACAAGCCAAAATGATCTACCAATATTGTTATAGCAAATACATACCTGTGTGTTCCGTGTTTTAGAGATAAATGTCAAAACATTTTTAAAAATATTTGGCTCATGGTAGGTAGGGTTAGTTAGCGGGAGCTCCTCATCAACTAAAGCAGCCAGGGAGAAAAAAGCGAACAAAGGTCAAGTATGATCAAGGCACCACTAAAGACTTTTTTTTTTTTTTAGACAGGGTATTGCTTTGTAGTTCAGGCTGGCCCTGAGCTCACTATGTAGCCCAGGCAAGCCTGGAACTCAGCAATCCTCCTGCCTCTGCCTCCCGAGTGCTGGGATGACAGGCGTGAGCCACCACACCCAGCACTGTGGTATGTGGTATTGATTGCTGGTGGGCGTGAGTCACCACGCCCGGCATTGTATGTGGTTACCTGAGATTGAACTCAGGACCTTGTGCTGGCGAGGCAGGCACCAGAACCACTGAGCTAAATCTCTGGCCCACCACTAAAGATTTTGCTGTTATTGGGGTATGGGATTTATTTTTTCCTCAGGTTCTTCTTCTTCTTTTAAGTCTTAAGCAAAGAATACAAGGCCAATGTGAGAAATAGAAAATCCATTTGAAGCCATGAAATACAGACATCACAGAGTTGTTTCAACGATATTTTGTTGTCAGGAAAAGATTTAAAAGATAAATCAGTAGGGCTGCCAGGGGTTATGCTATGGGAATCTTGATTATCAAAAGACTAAGAACTTCTCCAAGAGTCATATTTGTATTCATTCCTTGCTAGAGATGAAAGAGGATGATGTAAGCTTCAAGAGTAAAGAATTGTGTGATAGATTTTGGAAGAAATAACTGGAAAACATAATCAGAACTTCTGGCTTGTTGTTTCAGGAGTACAGTTAAGCAGGCCAACATTTTATTAAAAGAAAAAAGTGCATATTACAGAAATGAAAAAACAACATTGAATATATAAAGATGGACTGTAATGTTTTAGGCTGGCTGAACAAAGTAGAATGTGGTAATGGAAACAGAAATAAGAGGCATAGAAAATGGAGCTAGAAAAAAAAAATCAGATGTAGGAAATTCTTTCCTAGGAGAAGAAAGAAGTTAATACTGATAAATGAAACCACTGTAAACCTACTCTTATCAACAAATTTGTGAATACTGAGGAATTGGTTGACCTATGCTCACATTGTTAAAATTTAGGAGAATTGTACTTAATACAAGGATAAAAATCTTGGTCTTGAGAAAAAAATTTATTCTAGGCATTTAATATATTTAAAGGGAAAATGTGGGATAAGGAAAAAAATGGAGAAAATAAAATGTCATCAAATTTATACCTGCCTATATTTTGCAGAGGAGATGAAACATCTCTTAAAGTTAATGTTTTTATTAGTTAAAGAGTACAATTATTCAGAGGCAATCAAGAAATAAGGTCTGGGGGCCAGAGGGTTAGCTCAGTGGTTCTGGTGCTTGCCTCGCAAGCTCAAGCAAGGTCCTGAGTTTGATCCCGGTAACCACATACAATGCTGGGCATGGTGACTCATGCCCACCATCAATCAATAACACATACCACAGTGCCGGGCATGGTGGCTCACGCCTGTAATCTCAGGAGGCAGAGACAGGAGGATTGCTGAGTTCAAGGCTTGCCTGGGCTACATAGTGAGCTCAGGGCCAGCCTGAACTACAAAGCAAGACCCTGTCTTAAAAAAAAAAATAATGTCTGAAAAAGTTTTGCAAGGATGATGCAACAACCCAGTCTTTATTTTGTGACCACATACCTCTTAGTAGGTGCTGTGCATCTTAACAGGTTTTACTTTTTAATTTTATTATTAGCGATTAGAATAACTAAAATGACAGTCTGATAACTAAATTTAGCTGGCAACACTATTATGTTAGAACATGAATTCTAAAAATTGTATTTTATATATAACAAGGACAAGAAAAGATGAGACATAAAAAGAAGAACAAACTAATGAAAACTGAGAGCATACCAATTTCAGAGCAGAAAGCTGTGAGATAAAGTGAGATAGTGTGAAAACATCTGTCCTGGTCTTGAATTATCAGAGAAAGACTTTAGAAAGCTGGAAGACACAATAGCAGATCAAACCTTATCTGATATTTTGATGTGAATTGGTCTAAGAGAGCAGTGGAAATTTTAAGCATCTTTATATGATTTTTCTATTTTTAGCAATAAAAAAATTTTGGAGGCCAAGTTAGCATAAGGCAACTAACTAATCAAAATCAAAATAGACAAATTTTTAAACTTTTGTTAAAAATTTTTGTTTTTTGGGCCAGAGGGTTAGCTCAGTGGTTCCGGCGCCTGCCTCGCAAACGCAAGGACCTGAGTTCGATCTCCGGTAACCACATATAATGCTGGGCGTGGAGACACGCCCACCAACAGTCAACACCGCATACCACAATGCCGGACGTGGTGGCTCACGCCTGTAATCCCAGCACTTGGGAGGCAGAGACAGGAGGATTGTTGAGTTCGCGGCGGCTTGCCTGGGCACCATAGTGAGCTCAGGGCCAGCCTGAACTACAAAGCGAGACTCTGTCTCCAAAAAAAAAAAAAAAAAAATTTGTTTTTTGTCTTTACCTTTAAGTCTTTGGCACATTTTAATGTTCCATGGATGCACTGAACTCCATGTAACAGCAAGGTAATATATGCCTTTTGTCATGTTAAAATTCACATATTAATTATATTTCTACAAACAGCTAACCTCTTCTGTATTGAATGTTCTCTGGAATAATTCTTTCTATACGTTAGCATATTGAATCCTCATAGCAACTCAATGATGGTGATTTTTGTAGAATTTACCATTTTATCAGTGGGAATACAGAGAAGGATAAACTCACTTGCTGTTACCCGTAAGTGATGGAGACAAGACAGACCCAGTTGGTTCATCTGGAGGTTATGCCTACAATTTGGATTAAAGTCCTTTATCTTTGCTCTTTGAAATATCAATCTTTAATATATTGAATGCCCTGAGAATTTCTTTTCTGATAACAAAGATGTGTTGCCTTCTTAAGTATTCATAAGCCCTGAAGTACTCATGGACTGAAAGAACATATGTTGTATAATTATATATTTATATCAAAGTCTAGAACAAGAAACTCCCATTTATCATAAGAAATATCAAAACATGGTTAATTCTGAAGGATAAGGATAGGTTGGAATATGGCACAAGATTACTTTCTGAGTAATAGAAATGTTCTATGCCTTTTTAATGTGGCTATGTGGTTGCATGTATTGTCAAAGTTCATCAGTCTTTACAGTCAAAATTTGTGCATGTTATTATATATGAATTATGAGATGTTAAAAATATAGCGAATGCCTAAACATTATGACGGTAAAGGGCACATTGCCATTAATTCTGCTCAAAACAGTCCCCTTTTCTCAGAACATACTTATGCCATTGTTCTTGCTACTTTCTAGAGCAATTCTGGAAATCATCTTTTGTGTCTTTTTATAGCTCCTTCAGTGTCCTGATCAATTCAAAACACTTATATTAACTTCTGTGAAACAAAAATGTTAAGGTGCGTCCTCAGCTTTATTCACCAAATCTGCACTATGCAATTTCTAACTCTTCCCCAAATGAAAGTGACAGTGAAGAGTGAACATTTTGAGTTGCTTCAGGACTGCAAGGCAGCCACGACAGCACAACTAAAAACAACGCCAAACGAGGACTTTCAGAACTGTTTCAGAAAGTGGCAAGAATAATGGGACCAGTGTGTTCAGAGAAAAAGGGACTCATGGGTGGGGGTTAATGGCAATGTGTTTTTTAATTTGGCAACATGTTTTCAAATTTTTTTGAAAAATTTAAACCTTCCTTATCATGCTTTGATCACACCATCTATGTAGAAGTAGTTGTGTTGAGTTTCTTTGTCCGCATGGCTGTTGATCTCGGGGAGGAAGCTACATGGGCCAACGTGCCCTGAATTATTTGTCATAGCACTTGTTTTGCATTATAAACACATCTTGTGAAGAGCTGGCTCTTCCATGGTCCTGTTGGTATCTTTTCTTGGGTAGATTTATAAGCTGAAGATTAATGATATGACCCTCAATCTTTACCATTGATGTTAGTCTCAGAGTGTGTTACAGTTTAGATATAAAATATCCACCCAAATGTCATACACTGGAAAGAGGATTGGATCATAGGGGTCCATGGTCATCAGTGGGTTGATCCACTGATGGGTTCAGCAGTGCTGTGTGGTTAGTGGCTGGGGCTTGATTGGAGTTGGCTTCCTGGGAATGTGACCTGGAAGGGTTTGTTCCTCATCTCAGCTTCTCCTCTGCTTCTTTGCTGCCAAGTGTTATGCAGCTGTCATCTCCTGGCCCTCTTATCATGTCACTTCTGCCTTGGAGCTGGCCATCTTTGGACTAAATCCACTGGAAACTGTGAGCTGAGTAAACCTCTCCTCCTTTAAATTGTGGGTGTTGGGTGTTTTTTCTCAGCAACAGGACTGTAACTTATACCCAGAGTCACTACAGTCTTCCTTGTGCTACTGCCCATTCCAGGTCCTCTTCCCTTAGACTGTACTTCCACAGGTTTAGGTGAAACAGCTTGCATCCTCATCCCCAAAAGCTCTGAGCCATGGGTTACTATGTTCCTTCCAGATTCCAGCTGCAAGATGAATATTTTCCATAAAAACAGGCAGAAGGTAGTCCAGAAGGTATTTCCAGAAGGTACTCTGTAAAATTGTCCAGGGCCAGATCCTACCCTTTCGTGTTCACATAGTGAAACAGAGTCGTGGTGACTTTTCCTTGCTGATCTCTTTTCATAAGTTGCTTGACGGGGATAGAGGATGCCTAGCTCAGAATTTCTAAAACACTGTGCTGTCAAGCGGAAGGATTCTCACCCTGATAACTGAGCCTTGTGCCTCACCTGCGAAGGATTGGAGAGTACTATTTGAGGTCTGTACACTATATAAGACTGCTTCTTTTTCCTTTTGTAGTTTCCTCTTTTTCTTTTATTTCTTATCCACCTTTCTCCTGCCCCTGGTATCAAAAATCAAACTCAGGACCAGGCTGGCATGACACCACTGACCGCAGTCCTTGGCCCCTATCCACCTTCTTTTCTTCCCTAAACTTTAAAAATATAAACCTCATCTTCAGCTCATGGGCAATAAAATCAGGCCTTGAGGCAGAGTTGAGAAGAGTGAGTTTACTGACCCTGCTGTGGACCTTTGGACCTTACTGTTCTTGTGACACAAAGCCTTGATTCTCTACAAGCCTTCCTTAGGCTGATAGGCTGATGATAAACAGAACTGCTTCCTTCATCCTTGATTCTAGGACTTTATAGTTCTGTCTAATGAGGACAGAGCACCAGGAAACTGTTATTTTATGGTAGATGCTGTTTGCTGGAGCAGAGGATGGTCTTTTTGTAGGGCACTATCTTTAAGATCTTGACTCTCCTATGCTGACTTCTTTTATCTTTCTGTTGAATGGAAGCAAAGTTGCTACCTGTATTCCAGCCACATTGCTATCTTTAGAAGGGGAAGAGAAGAGCTCAATGTTGCAACAGAAAAAAAGCTTTAACATAAATGTAGTGAATATGGAATGCTTTACCACTGAGGTTAAAGATAAAAGTATGAGGAGAAAGAATGACAATTTAAAACGTTTGGAATATTGTTTGCACTATTTCAGGTTAGGAGATGGAAAAAAACAATCCTTAAATGTCATCAGAGAGACAAACTTACAAAATCACATTCTTAGAGCTATAGGTCTTTAGAAAATGATTTCCTGCTGTGATTTTTTTACCTTACAGATAAAGCAACCAAAGAAAAAAAACTGTAAATGAATTAGTGTGCATCTGAGAAGATAAGTATGAAACCCTGACCTTAATTCTTTTTTTATCTCCTTTCCCTCGGTTTCATTCCTCTCTCAGTCCTCTTCCCTTTAGCAAAAGATATCTGCTTTCTGCTCTCTATCTTTTACTTTTCTGTTTAATTTATTTATATTTTTGTTTCTTCATATAAGACAAACCACCCTCTATTTAAGCTTGTATGAATGGAGAACATTAAAAGTGAGTCATTGGAAAGAAAATGGATGCACTGTGAGATCTTAGCTGTAAGTGAAAAATCAGACATTTAGACGCAATTTTTAAATTATATTCATGACAATTTTTTTCTCATTTCAGGAGATACTGGTACAAATATTAGGTAAATCTGTCAGAAAATGGAATTTGTAAAAGATTTCTACTAATTCTTTTAAGAATGTACTAATAGTAATAAAATGTTAATCTTAATAATTTCTTAATATTAGGTAAATCTGTCAGAACATGGAATGTATAAGCAATTTCTACTAATCCTTTTAAGAATGTACTAATAGTAATAAAACAGAACTAGCCAGAATGTTGAGTATTAATTGAAAGATAAAATATAAACTATGACTATGATTAAACAAAGGCATAAAGGAAATGAAGAGTAAAGAAAAGAGAAAAAATAATACTGCATAGTAATTGGCAAATAACTTTGTGCCTGCATTTGTGTCTGTGTTCTTGCTATTAGTGAAATTGGAATTGTTTTATGCAGCTGGGTATATACTAATAAATATATATATATATATACTGGTAACATATAATATATATTATATATTATATATATGCAATAAAATATAATGATCTAAGTCCCTAGAGTCAAGGGGTACAAATGTATTCTTTTAGCCAAGCCAAATGCATTCTTTATTATTTTCTAAGGTCATCTCCCTATAGTAATTACTTTAGTCAACTGCTAATGTCACAGAAGCCACCAAAGCCTCAGAGGAGGGAAAGAGAGACAGAGACAGAGAGCAAAAAGGTAGGGATTTTAAAGGAATGTAAATTTCAAAACTAATCTAATATTTTTGGAGGTATTATAAAGATTTAAAATTCTAATCTTTCTTTTAATACACTTTAAGGATAATATTTTTGTAGTATTCACTGAACCAAAAGGAAGTTTACAGTGCTGAAAAGATCAAAGTTAAACTCTTAAGACAAAAATCAGAAAGTTAAGCACAGCTTTCTATCATCTCTACTTTTTTAGACTCAAAAACCTTATATTAAGGTAGAAATAAAGTATGACTATTTTGTTCATGCCTGACTCAAAAGTTCCCTATGTGCTTCTTCCATAAGAAGCTTCTGAAGAACAGAAATGTTCATAAAATGGCTTAACAATTTAATTCTACTCTGATATTTTGAAGGGAAAGGTTATTCATTTTCACACTTATAAAGTTTTCAACCCGAAATGTTTTACCCATATAACTTTATAGCATACAGAAAAACATAAACATAAAAGTTAAAAAAACGTTGTGCCATGAATCTGTCACTGATTTTCTAGGAGTATGTGGTTTGGTGGGTCGCTGGGAAGACGGAAGAGAAGAGCAGCTACCAGGCAATGGCCGGTGACATCCTGATGCTTCACAGTGACACCGTGGGATCCTGGCAGCCAGCAGTCTTTAGAATCCAACACAGAAGGGCAGAAATGCAACAGATCTTACTCTCAGGTGTGGGGTGCAGAGGGAATGGCATTTAGAACACACACTTGATCTGCTGTCAAATATTTCATTTCAAAACTAAACACTAAATTAGAATTAGGTTAGTTTTTTTTCCTTCCTTGAGACAGAGTCTGCTTTGTAGTTCAGGCTGGCCCTGAGCTCACTATGTAGCCCAGGCAGGCCTCGAACTCAGCAATCCTCCTGTCTCTGCCTCCCGAGTGCTGGGATTATAGACCTCAGTCACCATGGATGGCATTGAGGTATGAGGTACAGATTGCTGGTGGGTGAGGCCACCACACCTGGTATTGTTGTATGTAGTTACCAGGGATTAAACCAGGGGACTTGCGCTTGCTAAGCAGGTGCCAGAACTGCTGAGCTAAATCTCTGGTCCAGAATTAGACTAGTTTTAGATAATTTTAAGCATTTGGTCCTGACAGCTTTACAGAGACACGTTTGTCTACTCTTTAGTACTGAAAGAGCAAAGAATCTGACTGCATGTGGCTCCTGTGTAAGCAGGACTAGTCATTCCTTTACTCTGGGTCTCTGAGCCTCTAGAAAATGCAAATGGTAGTCTAGAAGGTTATAGACTGTACTGAGTGGCTCTTGTGTAGATTTGACTTGTAGATGCATTCTTGGCCTTTGCAACATTATAAGATGTTTTAAATAGTAATGAATTTAGAAAAGACATTTTATTAAAAATAATGCAGACAACTGTCACCCTAGTGATGACAAAGGAATATGTTAGGATCCTGGTCCCTGGCCATCTCAGGGAGCAGAACTGCTGTCCCTATAAGCAGTGTTTGTCTACCTCTGGAGTGGCATAAGACTTCTCTCTTCCCAGTACTCATTTGAAACTTATTATGTGCATCTAAATTTGTATTAGAAATAGCCTCTTTCATTTTTTTAAGCCCAAAGATTCTCTTGGATTTTGAATTTGGCTAATTTTGAATAATTTTGAGTGGCAAAGGAAAGGCATTACTCTGAACTTTTTGCATGACCTCCTTGCATGTTTTTTGCTTAGCAGAGCTTTAAGAAATTTATTTTCAGCCATACACATGGTTATGTTTTAATGGAATCATTACACAAAAATGTCAGTGACCTAATGTATGTTGAACAGAGACTGAACTTTTTGTTTCCTTTTGAGTGATCAAGTGTTAGAGACACCTAATGTGGTCCCGTTTCATTCAGAGAACAGATTTGCCTTCAAAGAGTGGAGTCAGATGTGTAAGTCAGTGATGTGAGTTTATTCTGCTTAACTGTGTAGATGGCTTCAGTAGAGAAAGATAAAGTTAGCCACCCAGGAGAGATCTTTGAGTAGACTATTTCAGACTCAAATGTTGAAGATGATCCTGAAGGCTTGGGTTGCTATAAATGTTAGCAAAAAGTAAAATTCATTTTTCTAAGTCTGAGAAAACAACAGCTTTTTAAAAATTGATTTCATTGGTACATTTTGTATATATATTATGATCATAATCAACATTGAGGATGACAATAAATTTTATTTTTTTAAAAATTAATGTACCTGACTGAAGATTACTAATATAGCTCATCATTTTGAATACATGTAGCTGGTTAATAAAATTAAGAGTTTGTTTAAAAGAATAACTTAAAAAAAGAAAGAAATCCAAGACAATTCTATCTTGGATATTATTCAAAGGATGCCTTTGGAATGTGTTTAGAGAGTTCAACATCTACTTCCTTCCCACCCTAAAATTTGTTATATAATATTCACAAGATCTTGGAAAAATTTCAAATTCTAAAGTCTGGAACTAAATGCAGTCATCAGCAGAGATGATAAATTTGAGCTTGTTCTGATGTTGGCATAACCATGTACTTGATTTTTGGAAAATAAAATTCTTCATGTTGTATATGGAGAATATTTATAGTGATATAAGTATCATACAATAATAAACTAATCCTTGAATGGAAATAAGTTATTTTAGACCAATAGACCATCATAAAAAGTCATAGTTATTTTGCATTAATAATGTAATTCAGCTTTCAAATGTCATCAATTTTCTCTTTTCAAAATTTGACTTTATAAGCTACATGAACTATTCTCATAAAAGCTAGGCAGAAAAACCTTTTACTTTTAAGGTATAAATTAGCACAAAAATATCATTTACATGTATGGAATTAAATAGAGGAAACTGTTTTCTCTGTGGGTTGGATCAGAATATTTGGAGTCAGGAGTTTTTTTTAAAGGAGATTAATCTTCTTGGTGCCTACCCGTCCAAAGATGTGTTAAATTCCTATTCTCTGGTTGAATCTCAGAGTGGAGCAAATACTCTTTAACTTACTGAAGAATCAGCAGCACATGTGCACCCATGTTCATAGCAGCTCAGTGTGTGATAGCTACAACTTGGAAACTACTCAAATGCCCATCAACTTGAGACTGGATAAAGATTTTTTTTTGTTTTAATAAAATGGAGTATTATTCTGCCATAAAAACGATCATTTTGAGTCATTTATGCTGAAATGGACATTCTCATAAATGAAATAAATAGGTCACAGATGTGTAAATATTATATCTTTTCTCTGGTATAAGAAACTGAAGATGTACATGAGCTCTAGAGTGTATGATAGATATTGTGAAATAGTAAATATTCAAAGGGAAATGGAGTTTAGGAGTAAGTAATGAGGGAAAAGAAAATTTAATGGTTAAAAAAAGGAAACAAAGCTTGTGCATATAGGGGCAGAGAGTTGTAGGGTGGGTAGGGGAAGGAGAAAAATGAAAATTAAGTCATGTCATATACTGGTATAAGTTCTCAATGTTGAACATAATTGTGATATGTATATTTAACGTACCAATAAAGATTCAAATAAAAAACTTTCTGAAGAAAACTTTAAAGTTCCTTTCTATTTTACAGTATCAGAAATTCAAATGAGGGATGCAAAGCTCAGTGTCATGTGGGAAAGTGTAAGATAGCTGGATCTTTCAATCTTGTGAGGTATTTATCTCTGAGATTTGTCTTTGCATGAGCAAAAGTGGTCTAAAGAACTCTTTAGTCTGGAATATTTGCATATTTTTGATGTTAAAGTTCTGGAATCCATATTATATTTCTATGCACATCGATATAAGAGTGAAGAAGGCCTGTACTAAAACAACACTGGTGGGGGAGCAATCTCAATTAGTTAACATTAATTTTGGAGACTGCTTTGACTTTCTGATGTCTCAGTTTTCCAATAACAATAGGATGAATAACTTTACTAGTCTGCTAGTATAACTTGCCTTAGTATGCTGTCATGAGATATTTACTTATGTTTTCTCCCACATTGGTAGGAAGTGATGAATGCCCGAGGAACTTAGTGAGACCTGTTTCAGAAAAATAAAAAATAAAGAAGGGCTGAAGATGTAGCTCAGTGTGAAGATCCTGGGTTCAGACCCAAGCAGTGGAAAAATAGAATGAAGTAAAGTAAAACTGAAACAAACAACAATTCTACCAAATAATGGTGAGTACTTTAATCACTGAAATGAATTCTCTAATGTAAAACAAGATGTTTATTCTGAACGTGGGTGAATATTGGTGCCCGTAACATTGAAGGGAAGATTCTTTTAGAGCTCCTGTTGCTGCTGTCCCAGCTGCTGCCTCTGAATCTAATGCTGCATTCACACAATGACCACGGGCTTCCCCAAGTTTGTGAGTAAACAAGGTAGAAGCACCACGGTGGGAATTTCCTTGCTAGGAAGAGCTCCTTTGGTGGGAATTTTTGATCTAGGACCCCTAGCAATCTTGCGGAAATTCCCAGGAATTGGGCCACATTCTAAGATGCTTCTGACCTACTCTTGTACCCTTCCGTCGTCCCTTCACAAGAGTTAAACCTACAGCACACATGGCCTCACGCAGCTCTCCAAGCCACTTCTGGCTGCTGCTTTATTTTCTCTCGCAGACATTTCCACCATGAAATCTCTTGCGTGATCTTGATATCTGCTTTGACTGATCATTCCCTTTGAAATACCACTGTGAGATTTTTCTATGATTTTGTAATTTGGTAGCTAAATGTTGTCTATCTGTTGCGTTCATTTCCTTGGAGTTAAGCCATAGCCTATTTTATAGCATATAATAAAACAGATATTTCCAACCACTACATTTTTTCTCTTTGAATAATAGGAATGGATTGTAAGAAATACATTTGATGATTTTTATGATATTGCCTATTCCAAAAGAATTTGACTTAGTACCCTCTTAAGAATAATAAGAGTAACGTGCAAAGGAAGCATGCATAAATTGCATGGTTTTGAGTCATTGTGACTATTCATTTCTCTAATTCCTCCCAAAACACCTATCAAAATATCACAAGCAAAGCCAATGGAAAGTATTTTTATTCACTTATAACAAAAGTTTAATGATTAGAACAGCTTACATAAACACAGTTAAGTGGAAATTGAAGAATAATTTAGCCACAAGTTCTGTTTTCACTGAATGACTACGACTGCTAGTTAAATGAAAACATTTTCAGCAGTTTTTCCTATTAATATTTCTTGCATATTTAATCACATAGCATTTATAATTTCATATTTCTTATTTTTAACTATAAGCATATTTTTATTTTTTATTTTTTAATTTATTTTTTGAGACAGGGTCTCGCTTTGTACTTCAGGCTGGCCTTGAGCTCACTATGTAGCCCAGGCAAGCCTCGAACTCAGCAGTCCTCCTGTCTCTGCCTCCCAAGTGCTGGCATTACAGGTGTGAGCCACCATGCCCGGCATAACTATAAGCATATTTTTATTGCCTCATCGTTATCTAGATAATTATAAAATATTGCAACTAGAGGATATATGATGTCTTATATACTGTATTCTGCTGAATATTTAGATTACCTCTAATTTTAATAATAAAGATAATGTTTATGCCATTTTGCAAACTTCTCATGCTTAGGAAGAATTACTAAGACTATAATTATTAAGATTATATATCAAATAATTAAAACTATTTGAGCTGATCTGTACTTCCATAAAACAATCCTAAGAGATTGTTTGTCCCTTTCACCATATCTTTGTTAAGTTGTTAGCATCACCATCTATTAAAAACACAATTAAAAGCTTCCTGTTATTTTTCCATACAGATGATAGGATTTGACTAAAGTGGGGCCAAATATTTGTTCATGTGTTTATAAGCAAGTCCTATTCACACTTTCATGAATTATTTTTTTCTTGTGCTTGTACATTTCTGTATTCAATGTTTTCCTTCATTATTTTTTTTTTTTTACTAACAAAGAAATTACTCTTGGCCTATTGTTTCATCATCAAATACCACCTCTTCCTCCACTGGTTGTATGCTCTTATTTTCTTGCATTATTCACAAATTAAGGTAATAGAGAACTGCCTTTTTCAAGGAGGATGAGTGAGGATACAGTTTTGAAAAAAAGACAAGACACTCTCAGCTGTTCTGTGATTTCTACAGTATGTCAGCAGAATGAAAGCTTTAAATAAGCAGTTATAAAAAAAACTATGTTGTGTGCTAGTTTAGAAACTAGATAAAGGAAGCGGGTAGTGTTTTTAAAATTTTTTTCAAAAAATTTCATTATATATGTGATTTATTGATTTCACTTATTAGTATATCCTCCAGGTGTCTCCATTTGCACCTAAATGGATTGATCTTGTCATTCTTTATGACAGAGTAATACTCCAGGGGTGGGGAGGTGTGGGTGGGTAGGGATATGGGTAAAAATGAGAATTAACTTGTGTCATATACTGGTACAAATTCGTGGTTGTAAGATGTATATAAACTGTACCAATAAAAATTCAATTTAAAAAAATTCATTATAGTGAGAACACTTGACATGAGATCTACTCTTTTAATATTAAGTGCACAATAAATTGTTGACTATATGTTTAATGCGCTACATCTTGCTTAACTGAAATTGTGTATCCATAAGTAAATCCTCATGTACCTTTCTTTTCATTTTCTGGTAGCTAACATTCCACTGTTTGACTATAAATCTGACTATTTTATATATTTCGTATAAGAAGAATCACCTAGCATTTATCTTTCTGTGACTGGCTTATTTCATTTAATGTAATGACTTTATGACCTATCATTGTTGTGGAATATTTCAGAATTTCCTTCTTTTTTAAGGTTGAGTAATGTATTGTTGCATATACATACTGGTTTTTAAAAAATTCATTCATCTACTGATAGACATTTATTTTATTTTCACAGTTTGGCCATTGTGTATAGTGCTGTCGAGAGCATATCTCTTCAAAATATTGATTTTGGTTCTTTTGGATGAATGCCTAGAAATAAAATTTCTGGATTATATAGTCATTGTAGTTTTTTGAGAAATGTTTGAACTTTTTCCAGAGCAGCTACATCATTTTGCATTACCACCAACACTGAGTAATAGCTCCAAAGTCTTCACATCTTCACAGTTTTACCAACTATTTGCCTCTTACTTGTTTTTATTTGTTTTGTTCTGATGATTAATGATATTGAGCATCTTTTCCTATGCCTGATGGCCATTTGTACATTTTCATGAAGAAATTTCTGTTCAATTCCTTAACTTATTTTTTTTCCTTTTTTTTTTTTTTTTTTTTTTTTT
>PVIC010031903.1:0-21115 GCA_004025085.1 Thryonomys swinderianus | reverse complement strand
TTTTTTTTTTTTTTTTTTTTTTTTTTTTTTTTTTTTTTTTTTTTTTTTTTTTTTTTTTTTTTTTTTTTTTTTTTTTGCTTTTTGGAGACAGGGTCTCGCTTTGTAGTTCAGGCTGGCCCTGAGCTCACTATGGTGCCCAGGCAAGCCGCCACGAACTCAGCAATCCTCCTGTCTCTGCCTCCCGAGTGCTGGGATTACATTGAATATTTTCTATTACCTGCTCAAATTCATTTATAGTTTAACTCCTCCATGATCAGAATGTCAGAACACTTTAATTTAGTTCTACAAAGTGGGAAATGTCCAGGATCAGCCGAAGCTGAGGGAGAAAAGGCAGTTTGAGTACTACCTCAGCACGCAGGGAACATCTTTCTCACTGCGTTCCTTCCTACCCTTTTCCCTCTTTATTTCCCCTTCTTCCTTTTTCTTCTTAAAAAAATTATCTTGCCTTTCTACTCACCACTGACAAGAGGGTTACACAAGTATAAGCCACTCCATAATAGCTAAGTAAGTGCATCAGAAAGTAAACAGGAAATCTATTGTATGATTGAAATACATTTTACAATGTTGCTGGATATAGGGCTACTATACAAAAATAATTTCCCTATGTAAAGAAACAAAATATCCATGATCAAATACACTGCAATGAATCTAACAAATTGGGTTCACTGGAACACACAGAATATAAATAATGAAAAATTATGCATTTCTTATGGCTGGAAAATTCAATCCTAGAAGTTTATCTCCGGATTTAAGTCTGGAACTAGAGACAACTTTAGAAACTGACAGAGAAAGAAAGAAGAAGAAGGCTGGAGATTTAGCTCAGTGGTTCCAGCACCTCCCTAGCAAGCACAGGGTCCCTGGTTCGATCCCCGTGTAACCACATACAACAATACTGGGTGTGGTGACTCACACCCACTGGCAATCAGTACCACATACCACAGAGCTGGGTATGGTGGCTCACACCTGTCATCCCAGCTTTCAGGAGGCAGAGGCAGGAGGATCGCTGAGTTCAAGGCTTGCATGGGCTACATAGTGAGCTCAGGGCCAGCCTGAACTACAAAGTGAGACCCTGTCTCAAAAAAAAAAAAAAAAGAAGAAACTATTTAATCTTACAGCAAATTTAGTTTTAAATGACAATAGCTAAGACTGTAGGGATCACCACAGTATGAAGGACAGAAAGCAAAGAGAGACCCAGAGTTGAGTTGTGCCTGTGTTCCTGGTGCAGAAGGACCGCAGGCCACCAGGGGTGAGGGTGCCCTTCGGTAAGTGGTGCCAGGACTGCGGGTGACTGTGACATGCATCTCACAGCAAACAAAAACCTGTTTGAGGCAGAGGGTTGATTAACTTAAGCAAAAGGTGTAGAACAGTCAAACTTCTAAAAGAGATTGTGAGAGAATAGATTCTCGACTCTCTGGTAAGAAACAATATTTTAGTAATTTGGAAAGTCTGGGAAGTAAGGAGGAGGGAAGAGATTCCTTCGCTTCATTAGACTCAAAATCACTATTACGGAACTGGGAAAAGATGCCACCGAGTGGAACTGACATTTCTTGGGTAAGTAATGAACAAACACATCCAAAACACAGAGAACTCTTATAAATTATTTCTGTCAGGTATTCAAACTGCAGATAGTTAAAGTATTCAAACTGTAATTAGGTAACTCAGCAGGGAAAAAAACCAACTCGTGACCTTTAAGATTCTTTGCAAATAAGTATATTCATATACACGTCTTCTTTTTAGAAAAAGGAGCAGAAGAGATGAAGGAGAAAGCGCTCGGTTTCTTTGGTCACCAGGAAATGGAGGCTGAGGCCTTGGTGAAGTACTGTGCTTTGCAGAAAGGCCGATCTCCAGGCCGATCGCAGGCTGGTCTGGGTGCCCAGTGCCCACCGCTCCCAGCAGCGGGTGTGGGTCGAGCCGTCTGTGCCCGCCACGCGCCGCTCACCGCGGTGACAGAACCACTGTCTGAGAAATCAAGGCAGCCGAGTTTCTCAAACAGAACGCAGCCCAAAGCAGCAATAAATCTGGGAGCAGAACCCGCTTACACGAGATTTAAAAAAGCAGGGACTAGAAAGCAGTGTCAGGGGTCAGAATACCAGTCACGTCTGCGGGGAGGAGGGAGCCTCGGTTCGGAAGACGGGTGCCACGGGCCCTAGGGGCCTGGCAATGTCCTGCTTCTGGCCCGGAGCCTCCCCAGGGCACCTTCCCGGTTGCAGTGTGTGATAAGCTGCATATTGACATATTTTCAAAGGGACTATTGTTTGCTTTAATGAATAGAGACTCCATTCTAATGAAGTGGTAGTATGCAGTGCTCAGTTCTGCAAATTCTAGGAGGCAGAAATCAACCCAAGAACAAAGAAAAGGCAGAGCTGTGCCCACAGCCGACCCCCCACACACGCTCTGCTCCCGCTGGCACAGGGCTCTCAGCGGCTGGGGCCACACCCCCCACGAGACTCTCGCCCCACCTGGCCCCCTTGAGGGGACGGGCAGAGCCCACTCTGGTCCCGTCAGGGAGCGGGCGCTGTTCTCCCGGAGGAAATGACAGACTTCACCATGACAGAAGCTTTTATTGAGTCACATATTTAAAGTAATAAATTAAAGCCAAATGTCAGAGCCCACGTGTAATGGGATAGTTACCTCTAGGAGCCTCAGTGATTAGAAAAGGGAAAATGTAGGCCTGAGGGCTTTCTTTGAAGGAGAGAAGTCACTGGCGGGAGCTGCTTGAATGGCTGGCTTCTCGGGAGACCTCGAGCCTCGCCCCAAAGCTGGCTGAGACGGGAGAGGTGTCTGCCACTCTGCACACCCAGGGTAATTCTAGCGCCAGGACGCCCATCTCTAAGCCCGCCTTGGTACTTTCTGGGGTGTACAGTGAGACCAGCTAAAGACCTGAAATATGTGACGACCCCCCACGCTTGCAATATCTGCTTTCCCTCCGTATTCAAAGCGCTTCCATCTCTTTGAGGTGCTGGGGCTTGCCCTGGCCCCGCGGATGCCAGCTGAGCGCTGCACCACCAGTTCAAGGTGTTTTGACGTCAGCTGCAAAGTGATGGTGTTACGGAGGCAGTCAGGAGGTTCCGGCTGGGGCATCACCCGTCAGCAGGGCCTGACCCTCAGGGCTTGCCGGGATGGGTGGCCAGGGCCCTTCCGGCGTCCCTGGGGGGACAGGATGAAGGTTCTGTCGCCTGGTGGGATGCATTTTAGCATTCTTTTCTCTGGATTTGTGCTTATTTACAATGGACTGAAATAAACACAAGCATTTGAAATGTGTATAAACCCTGATCCTGCACTATTTATAAAGAAAGGGCCCCACCCTGTTAAGTGAGTCGTGAGACTCCTGTCCAGTAAACACTCAG
This sequence comes from Thryonomys swinderianus, assembly GCA_004025085.1. Lineage (NCBI taxonomy): Eukaryota > Metazoa > Chordata > Mammalia > Rodentia > Thryonomyidae > Thryonomys > Thryonomys swinderianus. The sequence continues at coordinate 17,768 of PVIC010031903.1, read as the reverse complement.
GGGAGCCCGCTCCTCGGGGCCTGGCCGGCCGGCAGCAGCTCAGAACGCACCCCCCGCCCCGTGGCTTCTCTGATGAGGTTCCCTGCAGCCTCCCCCCACCCCCACGGGCTCGTCCTGGCCCAGGTGATAGGACCCTGCTCCGGTGTCCAGACAACCACAGAGCTGTCCGGGAAGGGAAGGGGTGGCATGGAGAACGGTGCCAGGGCAGGAAGGGCAGGTACTCTTATTACTTCCGGTCGGTCCACTTCCCCAAGGTTGGCGAGAGATGGTGGACAGCGGGTGTGCTGTGATCGGGTCTCTTTTCCGGGTCTCGCTTGCACTGCACTCCACACACACCAGTGCCCGAGCTTGCGTGGCCCCGAGCCTCGGGCTCCCTAGGCCTATGAACAGGGCCCTGGAGCACTGGGCACTCACCCCGGCCCGCAGAGGGTGACGCCTGTGTGTCTCCGGTGTGAACCAGGTCTGGCCGCAGCTCCACAGCCTCTCCCTGCTATGGTCCCCTCGGGCTGTGCACACGAGACAGGCACTTTCTCCTCTGTAGCTCAGGAGACACACTCATGTGCCAGGCACACCTGATCCTCACATAGTCACACTATGCTGTGCTCGATGGTCCGGCGTAATGAAGCGTTTCCCTCTGATCTAACCTGAGGGGTATCGCGTGTAGTTGTATGTTGGATTGTAACTTTGTTTCTGTGACTTGTTTATAGTTGAAAAAATGACACAGAAGCCTCCGGTATGACAAAGGCACCATGTGTGATGTTGTAGCCAAGTATTTCAGAATACTAGACAAGCCAGACTGGGGAGGCTTGCCTTTGAAATATGACTTAAAACAGAATTTATAATGTCGCAGAATTACATAAAACTGTGTGAAATTGTGCAGATAATCATTTAAATCTCCCTACATGAAAAGATAATTGCTCCAGAAATTAACTGTACCTGGGGTTCATTCATTTGGTCATGGCTAGTTTCTTATGTAGTGATGATTTGATATTAGAGCTAATTAAGATCAGGTCAGAGTTGCTGAAGGTCAGACAGTAATGTGTGGGATCATTGAAATGATAATTATAAACAGATTAGGAAGCCACGGTCCTTTATAAGGGGTTATTAGATAATTACTGTGAGAGTGAACGGCCTACTGTAATAATGGATTATCGACTACTTACAGCGCTTTAAGGGTGAGGGTGTATTACTTCCTCAAGGACTGAAAAATAATGTCGTAGGAACACGGAGCTCAGCAAACACAGTGCAGAAATGCAGCCGCTGTCCTGTCAGGAGCATTTTTATCGCAGAGAGGGCTTTGTGGAGGAGAGAGGGCGAGGCCAGCTGCAGGGGCCGGGAGCCGGGGCCACAGCCCCCCGCGGCACTCACCGTGTCCCGGGACACTGAGGCCCTGGCCTCTCACCCAGGGTGGAGGTGAGCTGCCCGGGCCCGCGGGAGGCACGCGGGCTGCACCCTGGCTACCAGAGGCCGCCGGCTGCGCCAGGAGAAGGCCGCCCAGCGCGGGGGCTCGGTGTCCACTTGGCCTCTGCGGTGAGCGTGTGCACCGCGCCGGCCGCGGGCCTCCCTCAGCCCGGCCCCCACGCAGGCACTGCCCGGTGGAGGCATCAGCCAGAGGCCTCGCCTCGCCGCCCTGGGTCGGGAGGAAGGGTCCGAAAGGAGACTCGCTGTCTCACCCTGAGGCCGTGGCAGCTAAGCTCGAGGGGAGGGTGGGGGCGGGCGCCGTCAGTCCCCGGGCAGCAGAGCAGCCGGCCTGGCCTGGCCCTGCAGGGCTCTCTGCCCCAGGTGGCAGAGCGGAGGAGGCCTCGGGGCTGCTCCCTGGAGCGGGGCCCGCCCTCAGGGTCCAGACAACCGGTGTCCTGGCCCGGCCTGTGACCGCAGAGGCCAGAGCCCCACCTGATGGAAGCACAAATTCGATACTTTGCTGAAGGGGGGCCCTGTCTGGGAAATAAAAGCGAGGGTCAGTTTGGAGTGAGAGAGGCTGTCTGGGAGGGCCCGGCTCCTCCTCCAGGCCTCAGGCAGGCAGGGGTCCCGGCTCTGTGCTGCTCTCCCGCAGAGGCGCGGTCCTCAGTGCAGTCCGGTGCGAAGGGTCAGCTCCCTGCCCGTCTCCTCCTCGCTCTCTGCCTCGTGGGCCCCATGAGTCCAGCCGCCGTCCTCCCCGGGCCTGTCGCCGCGCTGCCAGCTGTGCACGGAATGGCCCCAGGAACCTTCCTTAAGTGCGGGCGCTGCCACGTTGTCCAGCGATGAGACCAAGACAAAGGCCTCTCTCCTCGGCTCTGGCTTCCAGATACCCGCCGTGAGCGAGCCCGTGACAGCCTCAGCCTCCCTCCCTGCCCCGGAGAGAGCTGGACACGACGCGTGGGGAGGTCCCTGCCGACGAGACCCTCGAGCACCTGTCTGGGCGTCGCCAAGAGCCCGTCCTGCCCTGGAGAGGAATCCGTCCCGCGAGGGCCCGTGCTGTGCTCCCTGGGCATCCAGGGCCGCGGCGGTGGCGACCGCAGAGTCAGCCTGTGGTGGGGTGGGGTCTTCAGTGCTTCTCTTGTCCCTAACGAGGGGACACGTGGAAGTAGTTGTTCTCGGCCTGTGGCTTTTCGCTTGTGACAGATCACCCTCACATAAATGAAAATAGATGAGGTTTTTACAACATCAATGAAAAATGAAAATAAAAAGGGTCATTAGTCAAAATGCAGTGACAGAAAGTATCATAATAAAAGACGGATGAAGCCAAGCTGTGGAGGAGCGCCTCCCTGCCCCTCGGTGCCCATGCCGAGGGCGCGGCTGGTGCCCGCGGGCCGTGTTCCTCACAGCTCTCCGCCTAAAGCTTCCTGTCTCCACTCGCTCCCCGTCATCCCACTCAGACCCCGGCGTAACCCGCACAACCGGAAGCTGTGCTTTTCCCTCTCGGCAGATGCAGGCCTATTAGGAAGTGTGTTCTTCAAGTCCCGCAGAGAGACAGCCGGCGCCGAGGCAGCCCTGGAGGAGACTCCAGCTGTAGTCTCCATCCAGCCTGAGCAGCGTCCTCCGTCCACAGCACCCTCCGGGCCGGACGTGTGGCTCCCCCTGGTGCCCCAGGACCCCTTCTGCCCGCACGGCCCTGACAGTGTTGTCCTCTTCTGGATTTGCACGCACCCATCGGCATGTGGACGTTGCTGGAGCCACCCAGCACCCTCGCGATACACAGACAAAGGGTAAGGTGTGTGCCCAGTGCCCAGCAGGAGCCAGGGTCTGCACTGTCCGGGGCCGCAGTGCTCAGGCCTGGCTGTCTCCGCAGACAGCCTCTGAGTCCTCTTCCTCTGGAGCTTAGCCACTGTGACTGGCACCACCCCTGGCTGCCTGTGGTGCCCAGATAAGATGAGGTTCTCCGGGTTGGTTTCCAGAGTCCCCACTCGGCTAGTCCGATGAGAGTCCTGAACTGAGGATCTCAGGCTAACCCTGTAGAGTGGGGAGGACACGACCAGGAGCCTCCTCGGGCAGCAGCGCGCCCAGCACGGCGGCCTGGAAGCCCGCAGAGCCGGCGGCCTCACAGGAGAGCAGCCTGTGCTCCGGCGCTGAGCGCCCTCCCGGCCGGCTCACCCTGTGGCCTCGTGGCTCAGAGGGAAGCGCCTCGGCTTTGGCCAGCTCAGGAGAATGTGCTGTGGCAGGAGTTCCCGGTGTCTGCAAAGGTTACCCGCCTCACAGCGGTTCTGGAGCTTGTGCTGTCTTGCTGGATTTCACTCACCTGAAATTCAAGCGAAGGGCGCCGAAAGCAGGCAAAACGATGCCATTCACGCGGGGCCACTTGGAGGGCACCTGCGGGCCCAGGAGCGCCTGATGGCTCTGTCTGCGTCTGTTCAGAATCACCACAGCTCCACTGAGCAGGCGCGACTGAGGGCCGCAGGGGCAGCCTTGTGCGAGGTGAAGCTGCTAGCTGACTCCTCTGTTGAGAGAGCACCAAGCGCTTGTACGGGGGTCGCCTCTCCTCGCCCGTCACACCGGCCCGGGCTCCCGAAGGCCCGACTGCATCAAAGCTCAGCAGCCTCCTTCCAGGGAAATGGCACGGAAGAGAGGCTGTGCTGAGCACAGGAGCTGGAGGGCACTCTGGGGTTCAGCTTCTGTGAGCCTGAGAAAAGCACACAGGCTACGTCTCTCTTAAAGACTCACGGTGCAAGCCGGGCAAGCCCTGCCTATCTTGCTGTCGGGGAATCTAAGAAACTGCAGGACACTGCTTCTCTCCGCAGCTTCCTTGGCGTAGGAAGCCTTTAGAGGTGAGAGTGTAGGAACGGCCTGCAGAGCGCCGGGTCTTCAGACGTGCCCTGGGCGCTACTGCCAGTTCCTGCGGCTCACGGGGAGAGCTGCTCACGTCCGCTACTCCCAGGCTGGCACGTGCCGACCTGCTGGAGCCCTTGGCCAGCGCCTCGGTCTCGCCACTCTTTATCTGGTGTTTCCACAGCAGGACACCCACCCCTGGCTCTGAGCAAGGGTCGCAGCCATAGTCCTTGTGTGTCTGTATCGTTTTCACTATCGCCCCAAGGCCCTGGCCTCCTTTGACGCTGCACAAATGATGAACTCTTAAATACTTAGGAGAGTTTTAACTCAGCCGAGGCTGGCAGGACCAGGGTCTGTCACGAGCAAGAAGCCACTCAGTGGGGTCAGAACATTCTGCTGCGTAACAACAACTCCAACAAGTCCATGGGGAGAACGGGTTGAAAATAGGGTCACAACAGATGGAGAAGCAAGTGAGAAGGGCGTGTTATTTTCAGACAGATGATGGTCTGTGTTCAGTTTAGAAAAATCACACATTTCCAGAGCAGCTTTTCCAGACGGAATAATGTTTTATTGTGATTTTAAGAATGAAAAATACATGTGCTATATACCTGGATGTCTCAGACTCATCCTACATGCGTACAAGTTTATCCTCCTCGGTCCTAAACGGAAATCTAAGAAACACAGCCATAAGGAGTTTAAGCATTTAGTAACACTGACGTGTGCGAAGTCAATAGCTGGAGCTCTCCCAGTGTTTCTTTTTTACGTAGCCACAGTATTTTGTCTCTTGGAACTACAGAGAAACGGGACTTAGCACAGGCCCTCCCTGCCCTTGAGGTCACCCCAAGGCCTGGAAAGACACCCTGCCTCCCTTTACCAGCTGCATAATTTTGTGCAAAAAACAGCCGCTTTCTGGGCCTGTTTCTTTCCTTCAATAACTGTAGGTGGAAATGTGCATTACTCCCTTAAAGTTAGGGGCCGAATCAAGAGATTTCATAAAGCACTCACCTGGTTCTATGAGCTGTAATATGATTAAATAAATTGGATGGAATAAATTAGACTGAAGATGTAAATAATTGATAAGTGGTTTAATATTTCAGCTCCTGAAATGCTGTTTACCCTTGAAAGGAGAACACACAAACGCTCGCGTGCAGCTCGGCGCCCCTGCGGGCCGGGCCGGGCGTGCAGCGGGCGCTTCTCCGAGTGTTTGCCCTGTGTCCTTCCACCAGCCGGCCCGTCTCCTCTGCACGGACGGAGGCAGCGAGACAGACGCACCCCTCGGCCGCTGGGCTTCGACCTTCTCCGCGCGGGAGACACGGCGGTGCGCTGGCGTGCGCTGCGGGCTCACACCGACTGGCTCTCCAGTGACGGGGAAGGCGGCCCCACCTGCTCACGGAGCCTCTGCTGCTGCCGCTGGGCGCGGCCTTGGGACCCACTTGCGTGCACTGAGTGGCCACGGCTCCAAAGCCACTTCCTTGGGGGACACTCCAGCTGGCTCGGGAGGGCCCCACACAGGGGCCTTTGGCTCTCAGCCCCCATGGCCCGGACCTCGCTGAGGGAGGACTGAAGGATCCAAACAAAGGCGTTTGCAGCCCGCGGGTATGACAGATGTCAGGAGGACGGCCGCCTAGTGTCCTAGTGCCTAGAAAGGGCTGGGCAAGGGATGTAGGTCAGTGCAGAAGTCCTGGGCCACCCGCCCTTCGTCACGGGCAGAGTGACACGTCCTGGGCCGAGACGCGAGGCACCTCGTGCTGTGCTGCCCAACAGACTCCAGAGGTCTGTGAAGTCTGTCGTTTTCCTGGTGGTTTTGACCCGAGGCAGCCCGGTGTGTGTTCAAGCCTTCTGTGCCCCAGTCTGTCCCCGCGTCCGCCGGCCCTGCCTATGCTCTGAGACCTTCGGAGGAAGGTTCGAAATGAAGTGAGGTTCATGACATAAAAACATCATGATTTTTTATTGCCTTTGAAATGCTCTTGAACATTTTCAGCCTCTCAGTGACCAACCTACCGTCCAAACTGCTTATGCCCCAAACAAGTAGGAGGAGCTGGTATGTAGACCAGGGATGCACTGGCCTGCCCTGCGTGTGGCTTTTTTTTTTTTTTTTTTTCTTTTTGAGACAGAGTCTTGCTTTGTAGTTCAGGCTGGCCCTGAGCTCACTATGTAGCCCAGGCAAGCCTCGAACTCAGCAATCCTCCTGCCTCTGCCTCCCGAGTGCTGGGATGACAGGCGTGAGCCACCACGCCCAGCATTGTGGTATGTGGTACTGACTGCTGGTAGGCGTGAGTCACCACGCCCAGCATTGTATGTGGTTACCAGGGATCGAACTCAGGACCTTGCACTTGCAAGGCAGGCGCCAGAACCACTGAGCTAACCCTCCGGCCCTGCGTGTGGCTTTTTAATGTAGTAAACGTGCTCAGAGACCCAGCCGCAGCGCTGCCTGTCCTGCCCCAGAGCCGCTGCAGAGCTCCGAACCCGGTAGGTGCCATAGCCTTGGCTGTGGGGCAGTGGCCACCAGGCTGTATGTACCCCACGTGTGCCCGCACCACAGCCCACTGGAGCCCTCCCTCAGCACCCCTGCCAGGGCGGGCGGCGACAACACGCAGGCCACCTTGGTGCCTTCTTCTCTGCAGTTGTGGTGCCGTGTCCACCACCACGCATGTTTCCTCTCCAGCAGGCTCCACTCGTGTCCCTGCTGCCCGAGAGGGTCCCCTGGAGCACCCCGGCTCCCACCCGCCGTCTCCTGCTCTCGGAGAAGACGCCAGCCCGATGCGCGGCTGCAGAGGGAAGTGGACCTCAGGCGGGCAGAGGCTCCTGTCAGTTGCTGCCCGGCTGGGAGCCCTCCCTGCCCCCACCCGTCAGCTGAGGCTACAGCCAGGGCCCCCTCGGGGCACGTGAATGGCCCCCCAGGGCCTCTGGGGACGGCCCACCCCTCCGTGTCCATCAGGTGTGCGGACGGGCATGAATAGGGTGGGGGTCCCGCCTGCTTGCACCTGTCAGAGGACTGACGGGCAGGAGAAGGTGAGGAGCCCCCACTCTGTCAAGCTGCTGACAGGCCGCGTGGTGGGCGAGGGCCCTGGTCTCTGCCCGTCAGAGGGGGGAGTCAGATGGGGGCGGCGGGGGTTCCGCTTGCCTGGCAGACGGAGGGCAGAACGCGCCACGGGCAGAGGGTGTACACAGCGGAGAGTGAAAGACAGGCCTGGGCCCTGCGAGCGCCGTGTGCGCAGAAACCTGGCTTCAGGGGGAAGCAGTGGCCCCGAGCCCGCTCGGCTGGGCCATCGGTGCCGTAGGCTTGGGGCGGGGACCTGGTGTCCCAAAGGGGGTGCTACACCGAGACACGTGAGCCCCGGGCTCGGAGGTGAGGCCAGGGGGACGGGCCAGGCCAGAGCCTCAGGCGGCAGGAAGGGGCGGCCCGGCCTCCGCATTTGTGACCAGCGGTGACGCTCGCACACGGCTCTCCGCTGGAAAGAGGGCGGTTTCTGAGTTTTTCACTCAGGGTTTCACCTTAATATTTTTCTTTCTGGTTTTAGGACATTTAAACCTCAGCGGCCTGAGGCGATAGATTTGTCATTGACGAAACGTGCCGTGTGGAGCTCACTTCATGGGCACGGCACAGGTGGGGCCGTCTCCTGGGACCCGTGCCCACCACGATGCGGAGGGGCTTGGCCAGCGAGCCGTCCCGGGGGCCGCCCTCAGGGACGGCGCAGCCCCAGCGCTCATGGAGCAGGTCGGCTCAGCCTCCACGAAGCATCCTCAAGCAGCCAGAGTGACGCTGTTTCCTACAGGCCGAAGACAACCTTCGCCTTGGAGGAGGCACCTGGGCTCCCACTCCAGACCCATCTCTTTGCTTGAGGGGAGCACCCAGCTCCGAACCCCGCCTGCGCCGCTGAGCGTCACCATGTGGAGGACTGTCTGGGAGCCACTGCCTGCGGCGGGCCACATCGTCGTGAAGATTCAGTGAGATAAGGTATATTCTTGGAAGTTACACAGTCACTCTCAAAATTTCCCGAAGATGTTCTGAAATAATTAAAAAGAGCAAGAAGACCCTGTGATCTTGGAAGTCTATGTGGAAACATCTAAGTTAGCCACGTGAAGACAAAATCACCCTGTTATTCAGTCAGGACTTGCCTTCATCCCGGGAGGACTCTGAACCCGGCTGGCCCTGCAGAAACGTGCTCCCCAGGCCCTGATGTGCAGCATCCCGGCCAGCCTCGGGGGACAGGGCGGCTCGCTGTTTCAGGGCTCCTCTCATTCAAGGTGCATGTGACTTTCCCTGTCCGCGTAGACCCTGTGGGCGTGTACCCTGGAGCGCCCGGCCAGCCTTCATCATCAAATGGTACGCACGGTTGGTATCAACACAGCCAGGGGAGGAGAGCCTTCCCGAGCGCTTGCCGTCCTCTGCCCACGGGGAACTCAACCTCCAGCGGCCCCAGCGTGACAGGCACACGTGCAGGGCTCTGGCCTCACGTCCACTCCGGAAGCTTCCAGCAAAACTACAGGTTAGAAACGGAAAGCAAAACATCAAAACGCACAAACATTGAGACATGTTCTGTGAGTTTCTCAACCAACCGCGGTCGTTACATTGCTCTCTGGTCATTTTATAGTCAGAGAAGAATATCCAAGGCTGCGTTTTAAAGAAATCCCGAGTGGGTCCGCTTCCCAAGGAGGATCTTGCCATGGACGACGGCCCAGGGCGGTACCTGATCAGCTGTTGGAGATTGCAGGGACCTTTATGCTGGGAAATAGTGTATTGGACAGAAACTGAAGTGTCTGAGGCTTTTCAGATGAAAGAGAGATTTGATTATAGTTTGGGTAATTTTAGAGCATTACGGGAAGACCGGCCCTCGGGTCAGCGTTGCAGTGAGCGGCACAGGCTAACTCTGATTAGCCGCGTCCACCAGAGCTCTCCGCCAGCCCAATATCCAATAAGTGCGCGGCGGAGCCTCTCGGGACGGCGGGTCCTTCCCCGGAGCGGGAGTGGGAGGGAGAGGACTCAGCCCCGCGGCTGTTTGATTCGATCACAGACTGCTCAGAACTCCGGGGGCGGGATGGAGCCTGCGCCCCGCTCAGCACCCACCGCACGGCGCTTTCCGATGCAACATGATGGAGGCTGGTTTGAAAGCGTAATAGGATAGATTTATCAAGTTTTCACATATTTAGTCACAAGTTGATTGCTTATTCAGACTTGCTGGTTATACGCCACCTTGAAGACAACCAGCTAATACAGAAGGAAAATGGAATGAGATTTAAAACGGTGAATTTTGACTGCCTGATAAATAGATATGCCCCAAAGATTCAATAATTCATCACTTCGAGTTATTTATCTCTCTCAAAGGTTTTTGAAATCATTCTCTACTGTTTCGCTTGATTAATTCTTTGATCTCTATGACGAAGACCACTTTATCCACAGCCACTGCGCGGACCGAGTTACCAAAGGAAGGTGAGCCTGGTGTTGACGGGGAAGCTGAGGGCGGGTACGCGGCCGAGTGTCAGGCTCGTACTCATCTTGGTGCGGGACAGCTACACTTCTGTATGTCTGTGTGTGCCATGCAGGGCTCTGTGTGGCTGGTCGGCTCGGTGGGCAAGGGCTTGGGCCAAGGGGCCCTGTGTTTCTTTAGGTTGATGGGTCACCAGCCTTTGTCCTGGGTTGTGAAACAGTAGGGCTGGCTGATGTTTCTGATGGGCCCTAAATGAAACTGGGGTGATACCTATTTCCAATTAATCACTGAGTATAGACCCCCTACTGAGCGAACGTTTGTAACACGAACCGGCCCTTCGGGGCCTTTAGAAGCCTGACACTAAACCAGAAAGCTAGTCCCAGGAGAAGCAACTCACTGCGAGGCGCCACCCACCAGCAGGCTCCAAAGTGGTCAGCTCGGAGAGCCACCGAGGAGCGTGGGTTGCCAGGGTTAGAGGGAGGGGACCGGGGCGTCACTAATCTACAGTACAAGTTGATTTCGGGGGTGCAATATTGCCTATAACTGGAAATACTATATTATACAGTTAAAAACTGAAGAGATCATATCTGATGTTTTATGCTCTTTCCATAATAAAATGAAATTTTACAAAAAAATACCCTATGCATAGCTACAAGGACTGAATTAAATGGATGAATCGGGGGTTCTGTTTAACAGGTTATGAGATATCCGAACAGAAGTTATTCGTATGTTTTTGAAATTCTGAACCAGGGTCCGAAGGATCGGTGGGAAGCGGCCATCCAGACCAAGCCCCGCAGAGCAGCCGAGGAAGCGAACTCCGGAGCCATGCGGCAACCTCCCGCAGAGCGTGTGTTCTGTGCCGTGGCTGGACGGGCGTCGCACATGTTTGCACGGGGGAGAAGCACCCTTCGGTAAACGGCGGTCGGCACGGTTGGCCCTGCGTGTGCCAGACGGTGGTCTCGTGACACCGGGCTGCTGGGCCCTCGTGCTTGCACCGCGGATGGAGTTCCTGGTTCTGACGGTGGGTGGGGACCCAGAACGGAGGAAGGCCGGGGGCCCAGGCGGGCTCGCACCCCTCTCAGAAGGGCCCGTGGGAAGCTTAACGTGACAGGCCGTGGAGGGCGTCAGCGGGGAAGTCCTGGCTCTCCTTTCCTGACCTACTTCCCTCTCCTTCAGTCCTCTCCGCCCCCCTTTCCTTCTCACACCGAATCCTTATGGCCGGAAAAGCTCCACGTGTGAGTGACAGAGAACACCGTGCACCCCGAGTTCCTGTCATCAGCTTTCTGGGGAGAAGGAAGCGGCAGGCGAGACTGTCCCCGTGGCCGGCCGCGCTGTGTGCGCACGGGGAGGGAGGCTCCACGGTGTCCTCGGTCCGCCCAGGGCCTTTGGGGTGCTAATAGGCTTCACTGGTCTCCCCAGACGGCGCTGCCCTAGGCTTACCGAACTTACTTGCCCGTGAAATTCATTTTTCATGGGCTACCTATTAATATCTCCAGGCACAGCATGGGAAGCTCTGGCGGACTTCACTAATTTGCTTACCAAACCCTTTCTCCATGGATAAGGAAGCAACAAACACGGTCCTCAGTTGGGTCTGAATTCATAACAGATTCCCAATTGGTGCTGATGAAGTGGCGACATTTTACCCTTGTGACATGTCCACAATGGGCACCAAGCGCCTGCCAGGAACGCCGCGCGCCCAGGGGCCCTGCTCGGGGACGTCTCGGGGGCGAGAGCGTGGTGATTCCGCGGCTCCAGGGAGGGAGCAGCTTCGGAATCCACCTGCTGTCCCTGAAGAACGTCACACACAGGGAAGAGAAACAGCAGCAGAACCCACGGAGTCTACACCTCTGTGTCAGCCTCGGGCCTGCAGCCCGACAGGCTCAGGCCCCACTCGTGGCCTTTCCACACTCACACTCACCCCATGCTGAGGGGACACTCAGGGCGAGGGTGAGCACTTCAAGGGTGGCTGTTCCCTTTCACAGTGTTAATAAGCCTGATCTTGCCACACCGCAGCAAAGTCGGACTGCTGGGCTCACAACAGCACTCTCACGGGCCCATTCTGACTTCACTCATTAAGAATCACTAGCAAAACAGCAAACTGCTTATAATTCCAAACCATGCTAAAATTCCCTAGAAACAGTGTCAGAAGTGACTTTGTGAAACCTCACTAACACAACGGCCCAGTGCTTTAAAATGTCTTGTAAAGGGCAGACAAGCGTGGGGAGCATATATTTATATCACTGTCAGAGAAGTCCCCAGCTTGGTCTTTCAAAGGCTCAAACTTTTTTTTTTTGAGACAGGGTCTCGCTTTTGTAGTTGAGGCTGGCCCTGATCTCACTATGTAGCCCAGGCAAGCCTCGAACTCAGCAATCCTCCTGCCTCTGCCTCTGCCTCCCGATGCTGGGATGACAGGTGTGAGCCACCACACCCGGCACTGTGGTATGTGGTATTGACGGCTGGTGAGTCACCACGCCCAACATTGTATATGGTTACCAGGATCGAACTCAGGACCTTGCGCTTGTGAGGCAGGCACTGGAACCACTGAGCTAAATCTCCGGCCCAAAGGCTCAAACTTTTATAGGACATTGTATCATTTCAGCACCCACACACTCTGTCCCTGGAATCATTAAGCTCAAAGACAGCCACAGAGTGTCTATCCAAAAGCTAGAATTATCTTTTGTGATATTGAAATTATTATTGATATCATCGCCACCATTATCATTAGAGCTAGACAACTTGGGAATTTCAAATGTATTCATGTAGATATTTTATGATTAATAACCTAATTACAATAAAAATAAACAGCTTTTCTTTATTCATTTTGAAAGACAAAATGATACAAAGAAGTTTATAATTTCCATTCATTTGCTTTGTGTCCCAGCAAAAAATTATAATCATCAAGAAAATAACTTTCAAAAACAGAATATTAATTCATACATACAGAAGTTTTCAATGACTGTCTCTCAGACACGCAGGGCTGGGGGTTGTTAGAGAAGAGGGTCCTGAGGCCTGAAGAGGTGACAGCTGTCATCGGCACGGCCAGTCCCCCATCGCTCAGCCTTCCCAACATGTGGGCCCCTCCCGAGGACGCTCTCGAGTCGAGAGGTGCTCCGTGTGCCACGGTGGTGCCGTCACAGGGTCCACATCTCAGCTTTTCACCGCGTGCAGTTCCTAGTACTGTCTCATTGTCTTCAGCCACATCGAAGCTCCTCTGCTGTTCCTGTTGGCATCATGCCTGGGAAGGTGAAGAGTTGCAGTGTGAGCCTTTGTGATGTTGTCTCCTGTTGTCGGCACCAACACATTTAATCAGTTTTGTCCAGGAATCGTGAGGAAAGTGTCTGTTCCCAGAGGCTTGGCACAAGAAGTCCTGTAGCTGGCAACACCAGCCAGAGGCACAGCCTAGCTGTGCCCCATTCCCCACTTGCAGATTCAAACAACTGTGGATCAAACACAGTTGAAAAAAGTGCGTCTGTACTGAACATGTGCAGCCTCCTTTCCTTGTCCTTGTCCCCCTAAACAACAGGATGACGCCTGAGCAGCACTGAACGGAGCAGGCTAGAGTGATTTCGATATGCAGGAAGGTCTGCACAGGCTTTATGCAGACACTGTGTGTTCCAGGTAAGGACGGGGCCTGTCAGTGAGTGCCGCGGGACCACTAGACCAGTGTGCAGAGTCGCACGGTCTGTGTGTGCCAGTACTGCCCGGGGCATTGTCCTCGGACTTGCTCCGCTGTGTCCACTGAGACCCAGGGTGTCTATGAGCCAGCCCTCACCGTGAGGTCTCCTGTCCAGTTTCTGAGGACCACAGGGAGGGACTCTGCTCACGGTCCCTCACCACTGCCTGCACCATGGCTTCCTTCCTACATCCTCTCGATTCATTTAAAAATAATGCACACAAATTTGCTCTTGCAAAGGACCTACCTAAAGGTACTTCTTAAAAGGTACATCCAGTCTCACTTTCCACTGTGGGTTTGTTTCAGGAGTTTCCCATGAGCCTCCTGAGCTAACTGCTATCGCGTTGGGCTGACCAGGTACCAACTCCCAGCAGCCCACACAGGGAAGCTTCCTCTGCTGTCACTTACCACGTGAAACCTGTGCACGGCGGCCTCCCTTCAAGGAACACGGAGGACATGTCTGACAACTCTTGCTTGTCGTAGTTGCGAAATTCTTCAGTGCACGGCTAACATGGTGTACGTGGGCACCATCCTGGTCATGAATGTTCCTACCGATCCTGAGGTTTGGAACACACAGCATCCATGGTCAGGCACCTCATCTTTCTGCTGGATGGAGCTGCACTGAGGACGGAACCCGAGGCTTCCTCACTGAACTACACCCCTTGACTTTAGGTTTTATTTTTCACATCTTGAGACAGAATCCTCAGAAGTCACTCAGGCTGGGTTTGAATTCACCGTCCTCATGCTTCTGGAGTGCTAGATTGCAGGCATGCACTGTCATGTCCAGGTGATAGTTTTCTACTTGGTATTCCCAGAGAAAGGCAGATAGAGCAAAAGCTAAGCACTTGTTCAGGAGTGGCTCTCCAATTATCCAGACCACATCTCAGAATTTAAAACCAAGGTTAAAAAATAGATTGAGATAAAGTTTAAAGGGAAGGCTTTAAGTTCAATTCCTGCTATCTAAGAAAAGCTTCTCATCACTGGCTTAATTTACATTTCTGTGACAGTGGAGTTTTTACTTTAAATTGACTTTTTATTAAATCTTTCTTGTCTTTTTTAAATCAATTTTTAGAATCCTATTGATACTTTCACTTTATGGGAACTTTGCATTTTCCAGTATAATTACTTGCCTTTGGATATTTTTGTCATTTTTTAAATGTGGGTAGAAGGATCTGTTTTCATAGGTTCTTTGGTTTTTAAGAGGAGAAATATCTCCAAGACAAATATCTCCCAACGGGATCTCATAGTGCCATGCACTTTTTCACATTCTTGAGGACTTTGTTTTCTATCTGGCACAAGTGGGGTTTAATGTTGTTTGCTTCTATGTAGGTAAATAATTAAGACAACACCAACTACCACACCTCCCCCACCTCCCTGCTGTGCTGGGTGTTTATCGCTCTGTCTGTCGGTGTTCTAATACACCCCAACACTAGCAATCCAGTGTTGTCTCCAACTTGTGCATCATTCACCACATCGGAGTGCAGTTTCTGAGTTTGTATTTGCAAAATGAAGGCAAATAGAAACCCACATCCACTCCCAAGTGCAGCCCAGTAGCCTGGCCTGGTTTCACAACCCCCATCTAAGAACAACGATAGGTAGGTGAGTAAATACCATTTGCTGAGAACAATTGTTTCTTCATCGTAGCTGCTCTTTCAATAACATAAAATAACGTTTTCTCCTATTAAACTATCTCAAATAGGTATACTACTTGGGAAAAACAGTATTTTTATGATTTAAAATAATGTGCAGGATAATATTTACAGTAGAACAACTGTCTAACTTGTTTTAGGCTCAATAGTATAATTAGTAATATACAGTTTTTTATATTTCTTATTAAGCTTTTTTTCCTAAGTATTTTGTGGTTTTATTGTTTTGGAAAATAAATAATTTGTCTAAATTTTTATTTCTAACAAAAACAAAAATGGAAACTATGCTTTGTATATTTAGCTTGTATCCAGCCACTTTACCACATTTTTATTTTAAATTTTAATTTTTATTAGTTTATTTGTTCCAGTTTTACAGTAATTGCACTGAGTTAGTAAACTTCATATTCTCTGTTATACAAGCCAAATTTTAATATTTATTATTATGTTGTATAGATTATTTTAAGCAACTTTGGGTAATAGTGGTATTCCTTTTGTTTTCAAGATACTTCAGAGGCAATCATAGTGAATACCTTGGACTGATGTTGACCTTGAAATCTCCTTCAAAGCCCACATAGTGTACACAGTTTTGGTGATTCTATATGTGCTTAGTGTTTTACAATATTTCCTGCCTCTTCTTCCACTTTGCCACAGTCTTAGGTCATAGTTTCATCATGTTAATGAAATTATTAAAAACTCTCACCGTACTCTGATTCTGTAATCTAGTCTGTCACCAAAATTATATTTTTATGTAGAATCTAACAGTAATTATTTTAGTAAAACATTTCATGGCTCAACTGCACTCCAGGTAAAGATTAAGCTCCTTAGTTTTCTTTCTTCACTATTTGCCTTCCCAGTGGGGCATGGCTGGTGCATTCTTTTTTAATTGGTACGTTTTATTGGTATATTATATATACACATCTCAATTACGTACCACATTGAAAATTTGTACCAGTATATGACACAATTTAATTCTCATTTTTCACCTCTTCCTACCCACCCTACCACCCTCTGTCGCTATTTACACAAGCTTCCATTTTTTACCATCATTTTTTTTCTTTCCTCATTATTTACCCCTAAACCCCATTTCCCTTTGAATATTTAATATTTCACAATATCGATCATGCATTCTAGAACACATTTACAACTTCAGTTTCTCATACCAGAGAAAAGATATATTTACACATCTGTGAACTATTTATTTCACTTATGAGTATGTCCTGAAGGTACATCCATTTGAGTATAAATGATTCAATCTCATCATTCTTTTTTTTTTTTTTTGCTTTTTGGAGCCAGGGTCTCGCTTTGTAGTTCAGGCTGGCCCTGAGCTCACTATGGTGCCCAGGCAAGCCGCTGCGAACTCAGCAATCCTCCTGTCTCTGCCTCCCGAATCTCATCATTCTTTATGGCAGATATACATACATATATATATATATATATATATATATATATATATATATATATATATATATATATAATGTATATATACGTACTTACACACATCTTCTTTATCCAGTCTAGAGTTGATGGGTATTTGGGTTGTTTCCAAGATTTAGCTATCACAAACTGAACTGCTATAAACATGGGTGTACATACATTGCTGTGATATGAATCTTGTAATTCTTTCATGTATATCCCCAGCAGGGGAATAACAGGGTCAAATGGAACCTCTAATCCTAGTTGTTGAGGAATCTCCACACTGATCTCCATAACGGTTGTACCAGTCTACATTTCTGCCAACAGTGGAGAAGGGTTCCTTTTTCTCCACAACCTCGCCAGCATTTGTTGCTGGCTAATTTCAAGATAGCAACCATTCTTTGTGGCATGAGATGAAATCTCAGTGTTGTTTTCATCTGCATTTCTTGAATGGCCAGTGATATTGAGCACTTCTTCATATGCTTCTTAGCTGCTTTTACTTCTTCCTCTGAAAAATGTCTGTTCATTTCAGATGCCCATGTTTTGAATTGGGTCTTTAAATTGGGGGGGGTCTGATTTTTTAAAGCTCTTTATATATTCTAGATAGCAGCCCTTTGAGGAATTACTGGTAAAGATCTTTTTTTCCCATATTGTTGGTTTCCTTTTTGCTCTACTGAGCAAAACGGCTGGTGCATTCTTAACCATGTCACAGGCACTGTGGGCTTGTCTTTCCCTCAGAGCTGACAGATTTCCCATTCCAGGCTCTGTGAATGAGCCCTTTGACTCCTTCTGGCAGGAATCACAAGTTGCTAACTGGACTGACTTTTCAGACACCAGTAGAAAATCTTCTGCTCATGTTGTTACTGTTCTTTTTCTCTCTGATCATGGGAATTGCAAAGAGCACATAGGATGTGAACCCACCTGCCCCATCATGGTGAGATTTTTATGAAGTTCAGATCACTTGGTACAAGAGGGATGCTTCTAAAAATATAAAGAGATTGAAGTAAATGCTGAATTGAAAGAAGTAAAAAAAAAAAACCCTGGTATAAATAGATTATGGATCTTGTGGAAGAATTAATTATTTTAAAGTACTTTTTAAGTTTATTTTATTTTACTTTATTTTTAAATGAGCTAGATGGGTCATGGCCTAATGTGAGGCACACATACACACACACACGTGCATGTGGGTGTACCTGGCTGAACTGTCATGATTTAAACATTTTCATCCAGAAACAGTAGAAAATACCACTAGTGGGCCAGGGATTTAACTCAACTGGTACTGTGGCTATCCTGGAAGCAGAAGGCCCCAAGTTTGATCACTGGTAATGAGAAGAAAGAAAGCAGAAGAGAGAGAGAGAGAGAGAG